>SJXQ01009285.1:110905-135941 GCA_006408695.1 Aepyceros melampus | reverse complement strand
CCCTGATAGGCTCAGGGCGGGCGGGAGGGAAAGGGTGGGGGTGGCTCTGTGAGAACTGGTCAAATTGATGATTAATCGACTATGAGGGTAGCAAAGGAGAGAAGTATCAGAGCCAACTGTCATTTCAGATGTTTGTGCCTGGGTGACGGAGATGCCAGCAACAGAAATGGGAAAGTTCACAGTGGGCATGAGCTGAGGGGGGCAGAGAAAAGCGTTGATGGGGCTGTGGGCCATGTGGACTGCCCCTGCCCTGGGTCCACGGCGTCCAGCCTCGGTGTTAATGTGAACGCAAGGCAGCCAGGTCTTTCCCACTTCTCTGCCATGTGGTCTAGTTTCTCCTGTAGTCTGAGATGCTCAGTTTTGAATTGTAGCATCTGGCCAGCATCTAACCATGTGGGTTCTTCTTGGAGTGAAGCCTTGTAGATTTGGGCCTTGGGAAAGTAGATAATTACTGGAAATGTTTCCTGTTACTTATACTGAGAAATTGTGAATTTTAACATTTTTATTGAAGTCTTCCCAAGTGCCATCTTTTCTCAGAGCTGGTATGAATGAATGCTGGAGGAAAAGACCCCGGTGCACTTTGTTGGTTTTCATGTTCATAACCCCTTTGCTGTAAAATGGCATCAGAAGATTTTTTTACCATTTTGTATTCCAATAAAGCTATTTATTGCACATCAGAGTTTATGCTTTCAGCGATAAAAGTAATGGCTGTTGCTAAGATGTTTTCTGTTGAGCTAAGTGGTAAGATTGTTCAATATTCTCTCTCTCAGAATATAAAAAAGCTCGCCAAGAGATAAAAAAGAAGTCCTCAGATACACTGAAACTGCAGAAGAAAGCCAAAAAAGGTAACTACAAATTCTGCCATTAATATGTTGCTTTGGGAAAATGAACACGTGCTTGATTTTTCTTTGAAATAGGAAGGCTTCAATCAGACTTTCTTACATATAACGGTCCTGTGAACAGATAGGAGCTAATAGAATCTATCAGAACCAAAGTCAAGTGCAGAGTATCTATTAATTTGAGATACAAAATGGTACTTGACTTGTTCCCTCCCTACCCTGATCTCCAAAATTTGACAGTTTCCATGTCTATTGTGCATTGTGATGAGACCTATAAATTTCTTGGAAGCCTTGGGATAGTACATAAAAGCCTCTATGCAAATGTTCTATAGTAATTATTGCAGAAATTATGTACTTTTCTCCTCCATCCTTCATAGCCTATAATCTCCAAAACCCTTTATTAAGTCTTGTGAAAATGTTAGAAAAGCCTGCAGTGGGAGCTGGGAGTCATGCCTGCATAGGGAGATTTTTCATGGGTGTTCTTGACAGTGGGAGCCAGGTAAGGAAAGTCAGACTGCTGGTGTAAGACCCCTCCCCCTAGCCCATCATTGTTTACAGACCAGTTAATTACCAGATCCGCTACCCAGCTTTGCTCTTCCGGCTTGAACTGGGAGTTTGAAGAGAAAAAAATCTAGCTACATCCACTTTGCAAGCATTTTATTAAGACCTACCAAGATATAGGGACTCTTTTCTTGAACTTGAGAATGTAATATTCCCTCTAGACTCTTCTCAATCCTCAATTTTGAATTTGCTGATAATATGGTTCCCCCTCCCCATCAGGATGCTCTGTGGGTGGGTAGTCTTTAGCGTTTGTTTGAGACAACTTTTTTAGGTAGACATCTCCAAAACCAAAGTTCCCCTTTCCTAAGCAAGTGGTTCTCACTTGGAATTAAACATCTGGAGAGATGGGACACGTTGGTAGAAGAGGAGTGAGGATGGGACAGACTTGCTAAATGTCGTCTCTCCCCCCGACCCCGGCCCCCCAGTTCTTATAATAACCAGGAGACCATGTCGATATAAAGGCAGCAGGATTTTCACTCACGATCAGTTTTTCCATTGGTATTGGCCCCAGTTGTTCCTTTTGGATGTGTTTTCCTGTTCTTGGTGCTTCTGCAATTTACATTCTAACTTAGGCACCTGGGAGCTAGTACTCCACAAGTGGAATAGGCTTTGTGGCCAGTAACATTTTAGTGAGTCTAGAGGTAAATGTAAATAAAACTGCCACCCTATTCCATGTTGTCTCAGGTTTCATGGAAGAACAGGTTGGTAAAAATGTGGAGCTGAACTCTACCTAATTGACACCATGCCAGCTTTGAGATAAGAGAGATGAATGGGTTTGCAGAGAGGGTCCAAGTCTATAGACTTGAAAAGGATTTGGGAGTTTGGTGGAAAGGTTGAGGTAAGGAAAAAGCTGTTTTTCTTTGTCTCTTTCAGAATTTTCTTTTCAGAGACCTTAAGTTCTTGGCTGCAGTGATAATCCTTTTATCTGAATTCTGCCTGGAGACTGAAACAGTCTTTCTCTGTCACTCAAAGTCACTGGCATTGTCCAATTAACGGAATTTGGACCTGCAGGGAATGCCTGATAGGTGGATTCAATGCAACATAAAAGGAAGTCTCTGGCAATGAGACTTGCCCAGCACCGCTTGGGCTGTCTGGAGAGAGTAACAAGCTCCCCATCAAGGTGCCAGATGGAAAAAGTCAGGAAACATAGGATGCCAGACTGTATTATGTGAGAAGACGCTGCTGGTCCTGGGACTGGGGAGTAATCAGCTTTTGGTTGTGAGGCACTTGGACCTGAAGGCTGAGACAGTGGAGGCTGTGATCAGGGGCTTCTGAAGCATCCATCTTGTCAACCCCAGTCGTATAGCTGATGGTCTTGGGCACCGTATTCTTTCCGGACAAGAGGGCCATGATGGTGTTCTTAGGTCTACAAGCCAAGTCAGACCAGTAGCTTAGAGTGTTCCGGATGATTTTCTAGTTGATCCAGGGAACAACTAGAAAATTATTTTTATTTATTTTCTTTATAAAATTTTTTTTCTTCTAAATTATGTGCCTTTTAAAAACTCACATTGGTGTATTTCTGGGGTGACTGGACCTTCCTAGGAGGTACCAGAGTCATCCTTCTGAGTGAATTCTTATTATGAAGTGCTCTTCTAGAAGATATATGGCCTGAGAATGGACTAGAAGCACTACAAGTTAAGGGCTGGAGGAAATCTGCTTATTTGAGGCTCCCAGTTATTTTGGGGGGTCTGGTTACTGAAGTTTCCCTTTTTGCTAAGATGCCTTTTTGCTAAGATCGCTTTCATCTCCTTCAAGTGGTAGCTTCCTAGACTTTTGGCTTATAACATGTTGGTAGATCCT
Source organism: Aepyceros melampus (assembly GCA_006408695.1). NCBI lineage: Eukaryota > Metazoa > Chordata > Mammalia > Artiodactyla > Bovidae > Aepyceros > Aepyceros melampus. Next base: position 132,741 of record SJXQ01009285.1, on the reverse strand, counting down.
TCTGAGATTTGCACCATGTGTTAGGATGGTTTGAATATGTTTTTTTTTGGTCCTGATAGAACTAAATTTGGTTTATACAGCCCAATAATCACTTCCTTTTAAATGTGTTTTCAGGCGGTTATTGAGCAGCTTCTTGTCATTCCTTTTTTCAAAACTGTGATCTTTGATCTAAAAATTCTTCTGACTCTTCTTTTCAACATTTAAATGCCTTTATGCATTTAACTGTGGATTTGGCATTCCCTTTGACATAGACACATATGGGATGTGATTTTCGCTTGTGACTAATTTTACCTTAAATTTCACTCTGCAGCTGTATCACCTTTTGCCACATTCTGTATTTGACACTTTTTTACTATCCTGTAGATAATGGTAGTTTATAGCCTAAAGGTATTTAAATATCACTGTCAGAAAGTGTTTAATGTTTTTTGGGGTTTGATTAGACTTTATCTGAAAATCATTTTAAAACAACTTGACATGCTCCAGCCATGGGTGAATATACCTATTTTTGTGGAAGGCAGGCTTCTTGAATACCTATGGGGCATAAACCTAGGTGGGGAGTTGGGGGCTGGAGGAAGAGAGGGTCCCTGCCCTCCAAGAAGTTCCAGGCGAGGGCCGGGGGTACATGCGTGGGGTAGGGTCAGTCTTGCTGACAGGTTAGGGCAATAGGACAGAGGTAGCAGGAGGGTGGAAAAGCGCAGAACTGGCCCAGAAGCCCAGGCTCTGAGTGGAGTCTCTTGAACCCTCATCAGGCCCTGCTGCTTGGCATCAGCTCGTGACTTTTGAAGTCCTGGAGTTGGCTGTAACCCAACTGGGGGAAGTAAGAGCGGATCAGAAATGAGAAACATTTTGTGCTATTTGCCCACTTCTGCCACCTCACCATGCAGTCAGCAGCTGTATTTCTCATTTAATTAGCTCTCTATTGTTATTGATTTCACTTAAATAAGTAGGGTAAAGCCTTCCATTTCCATCTATAACTACTTTTACCAGAGACATTGAGGGAGGAAACTGCTGGAACATTTTAATATGTTAACCCTTGAGCCTGACCATTGAAATAGTTGAATGTGTCATCTTTCACCCGAGACTGCAGAGCTGATTTATAAACCTAATAAAAAGACTCCCAGAGTCCTATATTATTCACTGTTATATGAAAGTTTTAAGTTCTTTAATTTTTTTTTTTTCATTTTCACCCCAGCTTGAACTTTGGATCCTGGTTTCCTTAGTGACTTTCCAAGTTACAATAAATTACACCTAAAAGCTTTTCTTGTGAAAGCATCTTAATTGACTTCTTACAGGAATATATTCTTCATCTCTCTTTTTAAGAAAAAAAGGAAAAAAAGTACTTGCATTCTCTAGGACTGACAATTACAAGTTAGGAAGATGTCTGTTTAGATGGGAAGTAAAGACTCCGTAGCAAGGCAGGGGAGGGAACCTGGGTTGCAGCTCTCAGTGGCTGTGGGTTTAATCACCCTAATATAAAGTTCCGTGGCAAACCATGGGCTGTGTTAACACAGGTAAGACTGCTGCCCGAATACCAGTTTGACTTTATTATTTTCCTTTTTGTGTCAATTGTGTATCCTGCACTTTCTCACCGTGTGCCCCTGCCAGTGGACGCTCTCGGTAAGTCTGTCATCCTGAATCTCTGGTGGCTGGTCACGGTGTGGTCCTTGCTGTGGGCTTTCCGTGCTTGTCCGGACCTATGCTACTTGCTCCAGTTTTCCTCCCAGTTCAGAACAATCAATGGTGCCTACTTAATTTTTCATAACTTTAAGAAAATTGTGTGTGCGTGTGTTTCAACCAATCATTTTCTATTTTTTTGAAGTTTGACCCTTTAACGGGTTAGCTTAACATTCTATTACGGCCTCATAATTCAGCATTAGACTCATGGAAAAAAGAAATACAGAGTGACTTAAACCCTCATTTCCACAGCAAAAAAATACATCATACATACATATCTAAGTGTATATGTGTGTATGTACATCACAGACAAAACATGGAGAGCTATACTTAATAACTTCTCAAAATAATTCCCAAATTGGATTTGGTTTTATTAAGCTTGCCAACTATCTTTAACTTAGTCTGCTCAGGACCATTTGGTTTTTTCAAAACCAATCATTTATTAAAAAAAAAAAAAAGTATTTCTTATTTCAGCAGAGTTTGTGGAATGTTTCATTTCGAAGGAATCAGATTTTCAGATTCAATAATCGCAGTGATTCTTCTTGACTAAATGTTGACCCTCATTCTGTGGGCGGCAGCGCTAAAACTTCAGGTCGCTTTCGGCGTCTCGTGGCTGTCCCTCTGTCTCGGAAAGGTCTGTCTGTGGGCTGTCCATGTGGTTTATCTTGCCTGAGTGTGCCTGAGTGTTCTCTGAGCCTTTGCACTGAACAGCTCTAAAGAGATTTTTGCACTGGATTCTGTCGTCTATGAGGAACCCAAACCACACGAGTCCCCTCTGGCAGGTGGGGCCAGGATGACCTGCTGTCTTGGGGGACACAACTCTGCCTCCTTCCCTTCATGGTGACATTGGGGTAATGTCCCCCACTTTTTAAAAGTGATAATCCTTTCCAGTCTTCAATGCTGTGGTTATGACACAGCTTAGTGTACCTTTGGGAGGAAGGTAAGACATGGTCCCTCTTCTGCTTACTGTGATAAAATTCATATAAAATGTACCATTTTAACCCCTCTAAAGTGTACATTTAATTGGCTTGAGTGCATTCCCAATGCTGTGCAGCCATCCCTACTGTCTAATTTCAGGATGTTTTCATCACCCCAGAAAGACGTCCCCTGCCATTTAAAACAGTCATGCCTCATTCTCCCTCCCCTTCAGCCCCTGACAACCGTTCATGTGCTTTCTGTCTGTATGGATTTGCCTATTCTGGACCTTTCTTATAAAGGGAATCATATAATACGTGGCCTTTTAAGGACACGGAGTTTTTATTAAAACCTTTGCTTGGATGTGAGTCCTCTATGGAATAAATGGGGCATGCTATTTGTTTTAAATGATGGGCAGTGGGATTAGGGTTGAGTGAAGGAACCATGCAGCCTTTTGACTCTGTGATTTGGATTCTGCTCATCCTAGGAAGAGTCCCTGCAGCCCCCTCTAGTGCTCTGTCTTGCAGAGGCCGGCTCCCAGAGCTAAGCCACAGTGACATAGGATCATAGCAGTGAACTTGGGCGTAAAGATGTAAGAAAGCTATTAGACTTAAAGCCCTCTTAAATTTTATTTTACAAGTTTTAAGTCATTTTTGAATCTGGACATGTGTATTTTAACAACATTTCATCATAGTTAAAATGTCTTGGTTTAACAAATATATATATATGGAACTTTCTTTCAGTTGAGTCAGAAGTATTTACTTTGACTCCTTCAGAAGTATTTACCTTTAATCCTGCATGAGCAATTAACTGAGGGCCCCCACAGGGAAGACATTTATAACTCAATGAAGTCTACTGAGACAGGGGTACATTGTTCCCTCCAGGAACGGAGACTCTGGTGGAGGCAAGCCAGTTATAGTTGTCCCTCAGGATTCAAGGGGATTCGTTCCAGGGCCTGCCGCATACTATGAGATGCTTGAGTACTATAGTCAGCCCTTCAAAGCCACAATTCCATACCCACAGACTCCACCAAGGATTGTAAACAGTACACAACCCACGGTTGGTTCAGTCTGCAAATGCAAAACCCATGGGTTTGGATGCCGATTCTATATTTATTGAAAAATATCCATGTGCAAGTGGCCCTGTGTTCAAACCCGTATCATTCAAGGGTCAACTGCAGTTCAGTGTGGTGTGCTCAGCGCCGTGATGAGTATGAGTAGAAGGTGCGATACTGGGGCAAGGCACAAGAAACCCATTTACGCTTGGTGTGGGCAGCTGATGAGGAAGATGAAAAGGGTTGGCTGGTGGAGAATGGGGCAGGGGCTGCTCAAGGTTCAGGCAAGTGTGCGAGCCATCATCATTTACACGGGGGCACCAGAACCAAAAGGAAGGGTACCTTGCTGCAGGGTGGGGGTCGTGGAATGTGTGACCCTGAGTCAGCTTTAGGGGTGAACTCAGAGCCACAGTGACCTCCCCTGCCCATCCTCAGCTACCTGCCTCCAGATGGTTCTATTTCTCGGCCCCATTTCTGATGAGACCCTGTTCTAGACTGACTTTTCACCCCATCACCCTTCTTTTCCTCCACATGGAGAAAGCAGGAAGCTGGAGTGATGCCGAATCCTTTTCACTGGCCCAGTGGTTTCCATGGGCCCTGGCCGCATCAGCATGAATGTTTACATTTCCTGGCCGGTTTCTTCTATGCTTTATGAAACTGGCAGAAACCCCTGATGCCCCAGAAACTACAGTCATTGAGTGGATGGTTCTCCCTGCCTCAGTGGTAAAAATCGAGTGTGTTTCAGCCCCCTCCAACCACCCCCCTGCTTCAGTTTTTGAAGAGGAGTAGCCCTGGGAGCCCTCTTGCCCAGAGGGAGCTCCCACCTACAAATCTGAAGTCCAGGTTATCAGTTAGTGGGTCACCTGGCTTCCTTGCTGGGCAGAGTGCAGAGGTTCTGTTCCCTTTGTTGAGTTAGGGGAGATGGAGAAGAAGCAGACTGCTCAGAAGGAGGTGTGGCCACACAAAGAGACCCTTCTAGTGGTTAACCGCATCTGCCATGGCTGTGCCTCCAGGTGTGGTCAGAAATTGTCCCCCCAGGACCTCCTGGGCCACTGGAGTGAGCATGAAGGTGGCCTGCCCTGAATTGCTGGTGATCTGGATTGCGAGACCCAGCCCTGGGAGGAGGCAGCAGCACTAGAAGTCTCCCCTGGATGTTTTCTCTAAGCACCTCCCTCTGATGCATGTCAGCTCTCTGCAAAACGACACCCCAAGATAAAAATCCTTCCTGAATGCTGAGATGACGGGGTACAAAGAGCTGGTCCATGGTTCTAGGCTGTTTTCTCCACTGCCTGCTTCCCTCCAGTGAGCATCCCTGGAAGGGGTAGATTGCCACATCAGTGCGATTAGGAAACATGTACCTTGGCCAAAACCAGTGATTGTTCTTTATTGGAACCAAAGCTGGGAAAGTTCCCTCTGAGGGCGGGAGCGGGGGGGCTGTAAATGCAGACAGGTGATCACTGAGACCCTCCAGGGCTAGTATGACCACTTATAGCCTTGCGATCTCTCTGGACATTTAGATGCAACTGCATGTAACACAGCAGGGAAGACCGTTGAGTCACTGCTTGTTTCCACGCTTGGGAGAGGAGCCTGCGAAATGTTTGAATGGGTACAGTTTTACTCAATGGGACAACCTGTGTGAAGTGGACAAGGGAGGACTTTTTAATGAGTCAGCATTGGAGAGCCCAGGATGACATACATTCTGGCCCTGGAAATGCCAGGTAAAGCCATCAGCAGAGTGAGCAGGGAGAAAGGAGAGGTCAATGGATGCAGCCAGCCGTGCCAGCCTGGGCTAACAGGCTGATGGGGAAAAGCATACCACAGGAGCAGCCTGACTCCTTTCATCTTAACAGTAGCCGTGGTCAGGCTTTCCTCTTTAGACCCCATGTGGTTCAGTGAGCTATCCCTGACTGTGGTTGGTAGAGATGTGGGACTCTAACTGAAGAAGCTCCCGGAGGGGACTGTTGCATATGTGGTAAAAGTGTAGTCTTCGGAGGTCAGGGCATTCCTATTTCATACCTGGGAATGCTAGGTTATAAACAGACTAAGCAGATCCACCCGAGGCCCAGAGCTGTGAGCTCTTTTGCTTTGCAGAGCTGGTCTCTGGGAAAGCCTTGGCCTGATACAATTCATCAGGTGTCTTGCTTGTGACTCTGGCTGCAAATGGCTGATTGCAGGAGTCGAAAAAGATGCGAAGAAATGTCCCTGTGCACGAGGAGACTTTGTCAAGGTGTGGGTCACCTGGCTTCCCTGTGGCTGCATTTAGAAGCTGGCAAGATGCATTTAAGGGGGCAGGGGGAGCACACAACAGGAGCCCAGTGCTTTTCTTGGTGTTAGTTTTGCCAGAAGCTAAAAAGGGTGACGTGCTTGAAATACCCATCCCCCACCCCCACCCTGCCATGGTGTTGATTAACCCCGAGAACGCTGAGCGGGTGGTGTGGTGCAGGGCTAGATGGCAAATGTGTGTATAGTCCTGCCTTTCTTGAGTTGCGAGCCCGTCACAGTTTTCACAGGGTTAAATTGTTTCACTTCTAGTGCCTCTCTTTGCTGAGCGTGTCTTCACACGTTCAGGAAGTAGGTATCAAGGGCCTCCTCTGGGCTAGATCCCCTTGGCGGCTATGGAGGCACAAGTGGTCTCTGCCCTTAAGCCGTCTCCATGATGGCAAAGGCATCTATATTCTAACATCAGTTCTCTGACACCAACCGGGTATCCGCCAAGTCACATCAGTTCAGATACTAACTACCCAGGGTGGGCTTAGAACAAGATTTTCTCCACTTCAATCACCAGCCACAAGTGGGATCCACAAGCTACCCACCTGTGTGCCCAGCCAACCTCAAATTTAGGGTCTCCCATGAACCCCTTCAGGTTTGACAAGTTTGTTAGAATGACCCACAGAGTTTAGGAAAGCAGTTTTTCTTAGGGCTGCTGGTTTACTATAAAGGAAAGAAATGAACCCCCAGGTGAGGAGCTCCATAGGATGCAAGGCCGGGCCAAGGTGGGTGCAGTCTCCGTGCCCCTGCCAGGCATGTCAGTGTATTCATGGGAGCTTGCGGCTCCAGAGTTTTTATTGCATTTAATGGTTATGGAGACAGGCTGTCTCATGCTGAGATGCCCAGGGTTTAAAGATGCCCTGTTACTGCCAGTGGCGCCTAACACTCCCTAAAGCTCACCACGTGCTGAGTCTGGTGCTGAGTGCATGATGTGAACGAATCCATCTGCTTTCACCACCATGTGAATTTGGTGCTATTTTTTATGTTTGACAGATGAGTAGAAACTGAGGCACAGCCTGTTGAAAGAGTAGCAGATATAGAGTTTGTTTGAAAGTGTTCAAGCCCAAAAGCTTCCAGTCTTGTCTGATGAAATCTCTCCTCCTTTTGATCCCTGGTTGGTTTTGCTTTGGAAAAAATCATCAAAAACTGCTGCAGGATATTAAGAGTAGAAAATGACGTATGTAGGAATAGTAAGGACAACTACCTTTTGGTGGAAAGGGGGCATTTTTCATTCCAAATTCTAATCTCCAGCATCACCTTTCATGTCTATCTCTGAAATTATATCCCATATTTCAGTATTTATATCCCTTATTGCATTGACTGCAGATGCCATCAATGGTAAAATGCATTATTATTTTCTCACTGATGAAAAAAATTTTTTAAATGCCGTGTAAAGTATGACTACTACTGACTGTAAGATATATCTTAATTTTTAAAGTATAGACGTGAAAAAGCAAGCATCTTCAGATGAAACACAGTATTTGCACGAGTGTGTCAGGGACATATGGAAGTCATTTTATGGGATTCTAATTGCAGAGCTTATGTGTGCTATGAGGATGAAGCTACAAAGAATGTAGGCTTCTGAATGGGAAAGACGGAGAATTGGCATCTGTCTGCATCCATTCCTAGCTCAGGGGCTTTTGCACGCCACCCTAATTTCAGTTTACCCCTCTGTCAAATGGAGGTGTTAATTCCTGCCTTGAACGTTTATGTAAAGAGTAAGGAAAATGTAAATGTTGGGAAAACATGGAATCTTGGTTTCATTCCAGAAAGCTTTGTGAATTCTCCCTACCTACTTATCAATTTTTTTTTTCTCCTTTGAGGGTTCTGCTTTGGTCCATGACCTGCTTGCTGCCTATTAATAGTGCTTTTGCCCCAGGAGCATTTTTTTTGTAAAGAGAATAATCATATGCTTTCCCCTGTTGGGGGAAGTAAAGGAGCTGCTGGCTGTATTCACCAGAATTCTCCAGCATGAATCCAGCCAAGACCTGGAAACTTGCAGGGGGAAAATATTTTCGAGACTGAGATGACTTTTTACAGAAAAGGCCACAAGCAGTGCTTTAGTCAGGAATTTTGTCTGGAAAGCCTGTTTAAGCCCTCTCTTCTTTTGGCTGATGGGCGGCCCTGGAAATTGTTCGTTTTCCAGTGTTAGGCCATTTAGGGCATGATGGTTGGACCAGTCAGGAAACTCAGATCGTGCTGTTATACAGTGCCTCATGGTGCTCAGTCACGTCCAACTCTTTGTGACCCCGCCGTGGACCGTACCCCACCAGGCTTCTCTGTCCGTGGGATCTTCCACGCAAGAATACTGGAGTAGGTTGCCATTTCCTCCATGGGTGTCTTCCCAAGCCAGGGATCTAACCAGAGTCTCCAGTGGCACCTGCACTGGCAGGGGGATTCTGTAGCCACCTGGGAAGCTCCTATCAAGGCCTCATTCATTTGCAAATATTTGAGTATCTGCCTTCCAGGCAGGTGTGCTGAGGTAGAAGATACAGTGCTGAGCAAAAATATTTGTGGTTTCTGTCCTCGTGGGGCTTCCTGATCACCAGGGGAGACTGCCGTCCGTGGAAGAACTGGGGGCGTGAAGATGAAATGAGAACTGGGAGGAGTGTCGTGAAGGCTGTGTGGAAGGAATCTCTGAGAATTAAATATGAGACTTTAGTCTGGTGAGAAGGTTCAGGGAGGGCTTCTGTGAAGAACTGTGACCTGAGAATGAACCGATGCCCGACAGCTGGGGCGGAGAGAGAGGGGATGTTTAGGGGGTGGAGCTGGACGCTGGAGCAGCGCGAGCCGAGCGCGGAGGGCCTGGGGCCGGCCTCAGAAGCTGACCCACGCACGTCCCGCAGGGCAGGCCGTGTTCACGACCCTGGACTTGTTATTGTTTTGGCTGCACAGTGCGGTGGCATCCAAGATCTTAGTTCCTCATCCAGGGATTGAACCCCTGCTCCCTGCATTAGGAGTGTGGAGTCTAAACCACTGGACCGCCAGGGGAGTCCACTGAACTTTCTTGAAAGCAGCGGGAGCTACTGAAAAGAGATAAGATTTGCATTTTGAAAGTAATTCAGGGCTATTCTAGGCAAGTTCGTCCAAATGCGGTCAGAGTGACCTCTTAGGGGCTGATGGAGCTGTCCAGGTGAGAGATCAAGGTGGCACAGCGAGGGTGGGAGGAGCAGAGGAGAGGGGTCAAGTCCACATGGGAGCTGCTGCAGTTATCGGCTGTGGCTCTCCCAACATTGCTGATGGGTGGCAAATGAATGGGCTTTTGTATATTAAATCAGTGCTGGCACTACTCCAAATTTGTGGACCTAAAAAAATGACTGTAAGAACCAGTATATCCAACTGAGACATGGAATAATTTCTTCCACTTTTTTTTTTTTATAAAGAGATGTTGTGGTTACTCAATTTAAGAAATAAACATTGTGTTTCTAGGTTATGATATATCCCACATGGAAATGTATTCACTGTGACTATAATTATAGCAATCTTTACAGATTACACTTATTTTAGAATACTGTAATTTGAAAGTCCTTTAATTATAACATAATACATATTTTAAATAACTTGACTAATCATAGAATGATTTAAATTTATATTTATCAGATTAGGTAACACTTGGTTCTAGTCACTTTGCTTTCCTATGTCAGTGTAGTTTTAGAAATCAGTGTCATTAATCACAGATAGATGTGCACCCTACAACTTGTGAAAGGAAGTAAAGATACCCATTTCCCCAATTTCTTATAATTACAGGCTAGTATTGAAAGAAATTGCTACCATAATTAAACTTTCTACCTCTGGAGTTAGGAACATGCTGACTTGGTTCATGGTCCTCCGTGGTCCATTAGTTGGAGCATCCTTGGAGAGATTGAGAGGCTTACTAGGAGGCCTTGGGACCAGCCACAACTACATGGCCTCAATGCAGGCTTGGCCGGGCTGTTTGACAGGTGGTAGAGAAACAGAGTTTCATTACCAAAGGGTTTGTATCATATACACAGTCAGTGTGTGTGGATTCAGCTGCACAAGCCAGCATTTTGTTTACTTATTTTAAAAAAGTTTTTGGCTGTGCCTTGCTTTTGAGATCTTAGTTTCCTGGCCAGGGATGGAACCTGGGCCCTTGGCAGTGAAAGTGCAGTGTCGTAACCACTGGGACTTCCCTGGCAGTACAGTGGTTAGCGTTCTGTGCTTCTCCCACAGGGTGCATGGGTTCGTCCCTGATCGGGGGACTAAGATCCTGCCTGCTGTTCAGCCCAGTCAAAAAAAAAGAATAGGGAAAATTCTCAATTTCATGGGACTGGGGTGCCCGCTCACTCGCCTCCCTACAAGTCCCCCTGGAGAATGAAAAGGTGCTTTAACAAGTTTCTTGTCCACAAAAACTCATGAAACCTATGACTCTGCAGCTGGGTAATGTGTGAAACTGGCTCCCAGGCAGAGAAACTGGAAGAACAGGTAGAATTATCGGGGTCAGGGAGGGATAGTGGCTGATAACAGCAAAAAGTTCTCAGAGCAGATTCTCACATAATTGTTGGATAAAATCCCTCCGCATGGAATTAAAGTTTTGCTGCACCCAGCACATATGCTCACCTGACTAGTGAGGACTCCATGTACAGACCACTGACTGCACTGGAATGCCATCTAAGGCATTTTCAGGGATGATCTTTGTCCCCGATTTTCCCCTTTCGTGCTAACTTAGAAGTTCAGTTCAGTTCAGTCGCTCAGTCATGTCTGACTCTTTGCGACCCCATGAATCGCAGCACGCCAGGCCTCCCTGTCCATCACCAACTTCTGGAGTTCACTCAGACTCAAGTCCATCGAGTCAGTGATGCCATCCAGCCATCTCATCCACTGTCGTCCCCTTCTTCTAGAACTTAACCCCTGCCAAAAATCCAGTGACTTTTGCTGGATGTTCTTGATGCCTGCCTCTTGAGCCTTTCTGGCTCCAGAGGAAACTTTCTCATCTGCTTGTGAGAAGATACAGAATATATTCCTACATTCAAGGCAGTTTTCCCTGACCCTGTACTTTTCCAAACCAAACAACACATTGCATCTAAATGCATCTCTGCGGCATTCTTAAAGAGGAGGGTACATGGTGACTGGTCGGGTCCCTTTCTAGGTGGCGGGTGGAATCCAGTCCCTGACTTGAGGCAGCTGGTGGAGGGGGAGGAGGAACCCAGTGTCAGAGGGCCAGGCGGTGTGCGTTCTGACGCCTGCCCCTGCATGGCCCTGGACAGTCTCCCCTTCTCCCCTCCTCAGAACTGGGAGCAGATTGGTTTGGATAACCCGTAGTGCCCCCTCCATGCTAACATTCTGTTTAAAACACCTATTGAGTATCTGTTGTTTGTACCTATTAAATACCTTTTGAGTACCTGTTGTATACACCTATTCAGTACCTGTTGTATATACCTGTTAAACACCTATTGAGTACTTGTTGTGTATACAGAGAGCATTTCACTGCAGGCTAGGCTGGGAGAGTCCAAGCCTCTGTCCAGAAGGAGTTCAGAGATTCTTTTTCTGGTTCAGGTGGTAGGTGAGCATGGGAGCCCAGTGTGGAAGCTCATGAGCTGGTCTCCTAATGGTCATCTTCTTGTCCTCAGATCAGATTTACAATAGCCACACCCTCTGATACAGTGTCTATTTGCCCAGCTTTATCCATGTTTATCCAGACTTCTGTAAATATTCTTAGTCCAGGGGCCAAACGGTGTGTGTCACAACAACTTAACTCAGCAATTGTGATGAGAGCAGTTATAGACAGCCTGTAAATGAATGGGCTTGGCTGTGTGCAAATAAAACTTTATTTATAAAGACAGTTGACTCACCAAGTTCTTGAGTTGTTGAAAAGTCTAGAAAGTGGTACCTCTGCGTATCTAGGCTCTGTAGATGGGGCCAGGTGATTCCCAGGCATGGGCCAGCCTCAGTACCCAAGCCCCCTTCAGTCTTCCACCAGCAGAGCTCTGACTGCAGGTCTTTTTGTTGCTGAGCTTGTCCTACAGGAAGGGCCTTCAGAACTCGCCACTAGGGAGTTAAACTAGCTGCCAGAGAGTCCAAGAGGCTCCCCGGAGCCAGGAGAGCTGATGCTAGCCCCCTTTGTATTCCGGGACAGATACTTCTCTTCCAGACAGAGGCTCTTTTATTGAGCATGACCCAACAAAACCAGCTTGTGCCCATTTTTGGAAACATCCACAGGCCTTCAACTTGTTCTTCATACCTTAGCCTCTTCAGAATGCAAGTCAGGAGACGTTACCCCAGGACATTTTCTCGTCATAAATAAATTAGGATAAGCATCCCCTTTGGGCACTAGAAATTGGAAATGGCTGATCCTAGAAAAACAGCTTCTTTAGATCCTTTCTGGGTATAAGTAAATGATTTTTTAGAAGTCCTGGGGAATTGTGGTTTCCACTCCAGCAGGGACCCAAGGGAGGAGGACACTGCTTCCAGGAGCTGCTGTTTCAACTAGCCAAGCTCCGGGCTTTGTTTCATTTTCAGGGCGAGGTGACATCCAGCCCCAGCTGGACAGCGCGCTCCAAGACGTCAATGACAAGTACCTCCTGTTGGAAGAAACAGAGAAGCAGGCTGTCCGGAAGGCTTTGATTGAAGAACGCGGCCGGTTCTGCACCTTCATTTCTATGCTGCGGCCTGTGATTGTGAGTCAGTGGAAAATTCCAGAAGGCTTAAACTGCCAGTTCTGAGGAGACCCTCCTTGTTTATCTGGAGGCACTGAGAAGTTGCGGTGTGTCGGGAATCATGATGGTGGAGTCAGGATTATGGACCAGTACTTGTCTACAAGTTGCTGATGGCCACACGGCCCTCTCTGCGTTCTGAGCAATGGTGGTTCCGCTTACTTTTTCTCCTCAAGATGGCGCCACAGAGTTGTTCCCAAAGTTAGCCCCCAGACCAGCAGCATCACCTGGGAACTGGTTAGAAATGTGCATTCTCAGACCCAACCCAGACCTACTGAATCCACAGCTCGGGGGCTGGGAACCCCACCCAGTCATCTGGGCTCTTTAAACAAGTCCTCCAGCTGATTTTGAGACCCAGTGACCGAGATGAGTGCCAAGGAGTGACTGTGAGTTTAATAGGGGAAAAGCCTTAGTGAATCAACGCAGACTTATTTTTGAAGTCAATTAGTTGAATGCCTTGAAAAGTTCTGCTGGAGCTTTTCTTGAGGCTGATAAAAATGCACCAGCTGCCTTCCCTCAGCCCTGGCAAAATGCCCAGATCTGAGTTATTCCCCTGAGCGTAGTGATTTCCCATGAATCGTTCTTACCTGGGTCCACAGCCCAGCTTACTGCTTTGGTGATGTCATTCTTCCATAGTCCATAGTTTGCCTCACTTGCCACTGATTAAGTTGATGGAAAAAACAAAGACGGGGCAGTTAACCTCCAGTGAGCACACATGTGCTGTCACTTAGGTCTGCCAAATCTGGACCGGAATATCCCCAAATGGTGTCATCTGCTGAAGTCGATTGACTTCCAGAGGGAGGGGGCAGGGGACCCCTGGCCTGCGGAGGGGGCCGCGCTGCAGGATCACACCTACAGGCAGACGCCTCAGCCCCCAGCAGGGGTGCCAGCCCCCAGACACTTTTGGGAAGTCACTCCATGGTTATGGCTGATTCCTTGTTCTCCATTTCCCCAAAGAAAGGGCTGGTAAATGGCTTCAGCAAAGAGAAACCAGTCCTTGTGTTCCTCTTCTGAGAAGTTGAAAGTTTGGATAGTGTCCCTAATAAAAACAGCTTGATCCAGATGAAAAAGTGAATCATGCACATTAACAGGTGGTGAACTACTTTCAGGAAGAAGAAATCTCAATGCTGGGGGAAATCACTCACCTGCAGACCATATCGGAAGATCTGAAAAGCCTGACCATGGACCCTCACAAACTGCCCTCCTCAAGTGAACAGGTAGGCATTGTGGGGTGGGTGCTCAGGACAAGAAACCCAAGAGATGAAGGTTCAAAGTCCTGAGGGTTCCTTGCGGCAATCTCTCATTTAAAATGGTATTGTGTTTTACATTGTGACATGTGGCTGTCATCCGCACAGGTTATCATAGAGCACCTACTGTGTGCCAGGCTCTGCTCTGAGCTCTTTACATAGACTTGCTCTGTGAATCTCCACCAATATCCGCATTTTACAGAGGACCTTGAAGCACTGAGAGATAAGTCACTTAACCAGGCAGTTACTGGTGGAACTGGGATTTAAACCAAGCTGTCAATTCCCTCAGCCCATGCTTTTAATCATGTGTTCGCTGACCCTCTAGAGATAAACTCCCCTAGGAACATGATGGTGGGGTCTCTTGGTCATCACTGAAATCATTCTCTCTGGATTTCTCCCATTCTAAGTAAGGAATGAATGAGGGTCTCACTTATGAAAAAGGTGACTTTATGTTGATTCATTTGGTTCATGTGACATTAACACTATGTTCAGTGGGACAACAGCTGGAAAATCACATGCTTTTGCCTTTCGTATAAAATTCTTATTGTTGCCTTGGAAGCCAGCTCAGCAGACAAATTTGGGAGCTTATATTTTCCATCTTGCAAAATTGCTTTTATTAGACTACAGCCTGCAGGCATTCACTCAGTAAGCAGATATTTATTGAGCACCTACTATGTGAATAGAAACTAGAGTTTACATTCAACTGGTTCTTTGTTAAGTAAGGGAGACAGATGTAGAATTATTATGAAAAAATTGGTCTGTTCTTGATTCTGTCAGGTTTTATTGGTCAGTTGGGGGCATGAGTAACTATCAAGTGACTAAGATGTAAGATCAGTTCAATTCATTCACTCAGTTGTGTCCGACTCTTTGCAACCCCATGGACTGCAGCATGCCAGGCCTCCCTGTCCGTCACCAACTCCTGGAGTTTACTCAAACTCATGTCCATTGTGTAAAATCAACACATCCTAAAAGCATTATCATCTATGTTGTGCTGTAAACAAAAACCCTATAAATTCTAACCCTGGTATAAATGTCTCTTATGAATTATAACTGTAAATCTTTTTATTTTTGACGGGTATGTTGTGGTTTTCCTCTCCCTTCCCCATTATTTATGTCTTTGCTTGTCTCAGAAAAAGGATTATGACACTGATGGATTGGTACTATGATTCTTCCATTGAAAAGAAAACTCTTTACAACATGTTTTCCTTTGATCCCCACTCTTCCATAATGGTGGAATTTCAACGTTATGACAGTTGTTGAGATCTGATGGATAATGTTTCCCTTCTCAGCACTTTGCTGACCCTCCTGCTCTGTCCCCTTAGGTGATTTTGGACTTGAAAGGTTCTGATTACAGTTGGTCATACCAGACCCCACCTTCTTCTCCGAGCACCACCATTCCCGCAAGTCAAGTGTCTGCAGGTAGGTGAAGCCAGGCTGGGTTGTTGCCTTGGGGATGTGGCATTTTGCTTTACACTAATTGTGAATGTTGGAGCCAGTCTTGGGCTCTGAAATAGCATGTTTTAAACAGGAAATGGTGATTGGGTGAAAGGATCCCATCATGATTTTGGCCTTACTCTTTAGTTTCGGAATTAATTTTGGGTTAGAAGGAAAAATCCCATCAGACCTTAAATTGATGGACACTGCTTTCTCTATCAGGGTATATGGTACAAAATCCCCCCATTTTATGAATTCTCACTGGATTTTCCTGTTTAGCCGAATAGAAACCACATGGGCTCCCAAAGGGTGAACAGGGGTCGATTCTCGTGCAGACGCATCTCGCTGTGGCCAGAACAGATGAAGGCAGTGACAGTGGCTCCTGCTTTTATTTGCCCCCCAGTCTTTGTCTCAAGGCTTCACAAAGTGAATAGAATTCTTGATCTGTTAACCTCTCCCACCACCACCGTCACTGCTTTGTTAGGTGTTATTGTTAACCTAGTGACTCAGGCTCCATAGGAATAGTTCTGCCATCAGTCAGCAACTGTTCCCTGGCAGCGTTCTATTCAAGACCGTTCTTGACTTGCCGATGGCCAAGTTGATTATTCCCTTCCCATGAGGGTAGAAACACCCTCATACATCATGTCCTTCTTGGTACACTCTCCCTGCTGATCTTTTCCTTTGACTTTTCAAAGCCGAATGGATTTCCTCTTCCTGTGACTTAGCGTTGAGAGTAAAGAACAGGATGGAGCTGCTGAATCTGAGTGTGGGAATCTCTCTCTACACGTGTGTGTGTGTGTGTGTGTCTTTCATTTCATGTTTGAGCTCGTGCAGTGTACAGGGAGCAGAAGTTCAGACTTGAGATGCTACAGCCTGACATTCTGCAGCCTGAGGGTGATGGTTGGTTTCTTGTCATCTTTTGTGTGCTGTGTGTGTGTGTGTGTGTGAGAGAGAGAGAGAGACATGTCTACTGAGGTTTTTTTCTTTTGTTTGGTAATGAAGAAAACTTTATCTCGTTGGTATAAAACAAAGCTGTTCAGTGTCAACAGAAAATCCTGTCATATGGACAGCGCCAGCCCTGAGCTTGCTGTAGTGAAATTGCCATGAGCTTTGCTGTCAGTCTCCACGTGCCCAGTTCTGGCTGACGGGCGGAGCGGGGAAGCAAAACTCATGATAATTATCCTTGATCTCCTCCAGCACACTTTGCTATATCTGTTGGAACGTTAGCACCAAGTCATTCCAGTATAGGACACCAGAACAAGGTAGTCAGCCCTTGACTATCTTATTAGCTGGCCGAGTTTGTAAAATTTGACGAGAATCTCTTGCAGAGTTAGGAGCAGAAACCACAAATCTTCTCATCCCAGTCTGGGTTGTTTATTTCACGCCTTCTGACGCTGCTACAGCTGCCCTTTATCTGTCAGCTCTGCCTGTTTGGACCAGGAGACTTTGTTCAGTTTTCTGGGTTTCATAATTTGAGTGGTGAGACAGAGTGTAGGACATACTGCTTACGACTGGAAATGGAACAGGCAGAACTCCAGAAGGCAAGTGTCATTTTCCGACATCCTGTTTACTGTTCCATCCTGGAAGCAAACAGCTTCGATTGATGACCTTTAGTTCCTGAAAGCTGCCTACCTCTTGCCAGGTGTTCTGTTTGCTGGGGTCACAGATAGTTGAACAGAGAAGTACCTGTGTTCAAGGTCAAACCATTCATTAAACCACCAACTTTGTTAATATTAATAAAATGTAAAATACACGAACACAGACAGAGTTGCCTCACATACGGGTATCTTGAATTAGACACACTTAGGATGCAATCACCTCGAGGAATCTCTTGGTGCCAAGCGATGGTTGGCCAGGTTGATCTAGATGGTTCACCTAAGGAAGACACTTGGGTGCTCCAACTAGGTCATGCTGAAGCCTTCATGTGGTTTTTGTGAGTAGAAGATATGAACCTTTTTCATGCCTCAGACATCGAGTCCCCTGGCTTTGCTGGTCAGTGACACATCGAGCTGGGCAGCACTTGACTCTTTAAAATCACAGCCTTCCATCCTAAAGATGCCTCATTGCGCCGTCGGAGAACCACGTCTCCATAGCTGGGTTTTGCCCCTTGCTCACAGAGAAAGACCTTTTGTTTACTCACTTAGTGATTGGGTGTTTTGAAAACATGTCTCACTGTATGCGCTTCTTCTTGGGGCTGGGGGCTGGTTGCGTGATGCCGTTCTCCCCTGTCACCTCTTGTCATCTGTCCCGCTGCCCCCGCAGCAGCCTGAACAGCGTCAACAGCAGCGACTCGCGGTCCAGCGGCTCCCACGGCTCCCACTCGCACTCGCCCAGCTCCCACTACCGCTACCGCGGCTCCAGCCTGGCCCAGCAGGCGCCTGTGCGGCTGTCCAGCGTGTCCTCCCACGACTCAGGGTTCATCTCCCAGGACGCCTTCCAGTCCAAGTCGCCGTCCCCAATGCCGCCCGAGGCCCCCAACCAGGTAAGGGTGTCCTTGGCCCCAGGAGCAGCCACCACACCTGAGGCCCTGGATCAGTCTTGATGGCTGGAACCAGAGAGGGAACCGGAGCGCTTGGACAGACCATGGTTGTCTGACATGGGGAACCTCTGGTTTAATTTCTCATCTTTAGATGAGCTGATCCCCTAAAGGGAGAGAGAATATAAGTGGGGCTTAAAACTTATGATCGGGCTTCCCTGGTAACTCAGATGGTAAAGAATCCGCCTACAATGTGGGAGACCTGGATTCAATCCCTGGGTGGGGAAGATCCCCTGGAGAAGGAAATGGCTAACTACTCCAGTATTCTTGCCTGGAGAATCCCATGGACAGAGGAGCCTGGCGGGCTACAGTCCATGGGGTCTCACAGAGTTGGACACGACTGAGACACTGTCACTCACTCAATGCTTAGGATCACCATGCGGGTGATAGTTGTCACCCCATTGATTTGGAGAGTTTTCGAGTCTTGGAGTCTTGGCTGCTCTCTGTGTCCGTGTGGCTGGCTTGGCATGATGTAATTATCCCATTTGCACAGGGAACAGAGATTCTGCTGTTGAACAACGCCTCGGAGCCCTTCCTTGGCACTTTCAGCTTCCTTGTATCAATTTGTGATGAGGATGAGAATAAGAAAGTATCTTCAGTGCTCATGCAGGTAATTCTGTGGGCATCTTCCTCCTGGGAGAAGGGGAGGTGTTGAGTCTCTTTGAATATAGTTGGGTTAGATGGCACTAAACGCCGAGCCCAATAGCTGCAGAAGAGCAGAAGGCAGGATCTGGGCATCAAACACCCTTCACTTGCTCCGCTGTGTCCCTTTTTTGTGTCAGTGGGTTGGCGTCTAGACTAGCAAGCACAACATACAGACAACCAGGAAACCTGAACATCCAGGATGTCCCCTCAGCGCCATCTGCTGGGGAGCAGGGTGACTGCGAGCCCATTGCATATTGGGTTTGCCAAAAAGGTCATTAGGGTTTTTCCAAAGTAAGACATTACAAACTTTTTGGTCAACCCAATATAATACATTTTGAGACCAACCACAGCCTTTGGCTCAGGATCCTTTGGATTCAGAAGGTCATATGCTTGTCTTGTTCATCCAGGTATCCAATTTGCCTGAGAGTCAGCAAGTATCTCCTGGGTGCCAGTCACCATCCTAGGAGCTCCTGTCTATTGTCTGTGTAGTCCTGCCAGCAGCCGCTTGGAGTGTTGTTATCCCTATTTTGTTGGAGAAACAGGCTAAGCTGTAAAGCAGTTTGCCCGAGTGGCACAGTTATGTGACCTGCAGTCAGGGGTCTGGAACGAGGGTTTCTAGCAACTGGTCCAGAGGCCTTTCTGCACCACCCTGGCCGTAAGGTGCCCCAGCAGAGTGTTCTGGGGAGCACTCCACGTTGAGGAATCGTCTTGTCATGTTCTGGGAGCCAGACAGCCACTCGCATGATGCATCTGACATTGGTGAACCCAGAGCCGCTCAGCCTGGAGCCCCGCCTTTGGCATTTCACAGCTGTCCCTGGGGGCGCTGTTGCCTCTCTCTGTCTTCCTGGGGTTGAGATTCAATTTTAAGCGAAATGCTCAGAGCTGGGAGCTGCAGCTTTAAGTCCTCCACTTGTCCTAGCTGGGTGCTTTGGCTCACTCCCTCTCTGAGAGGTCCCGCCTTGTGTGGCACTAAACTGCACCTGCGTGTCTCGTGAGCCTCGGGTGAGTGTGGTAGAGAGGGAGCAGGGATTCGCAGCTCCTCAGAGGCTTTTCTAATGTGCAGTGTCATTCTGTGTGTGTTTTTAATCAACTGATGCATTAACAAAATATTGTGCGCTGACACCCCTTTCTAAAAAAAGAGGCCATGTGCTCCAGCTTCACTGAATGAAGCGGAGTTTCTGCCTCCAGTCGTGTCAAGGGAAACAGAAGGCGGGATTGTTGGGATTTACTTAAATCTGAAAGCCGGTGCCTAAGATAAATGCTTGGCTAAGCAACTGTAGGGTAGTTTGAGTAAACTCAGGGATGCTGCAGAATTTAATTGAGAATTCTGTTTTTCTTGAAAAAGGTGTTATGGCTGCTTCTAAGGCAGAGGGGAAGTTTAAAGAGATTGTACACCTCACACAGGCCAGAGGGTATAGTTTCCTAGGGGAAGTATTATTACCTTCATTTGGGTGGGAGGAAGGGAGCACACATCCATAAGCGGGGAAATCCCTTGGGTGCACGGGTGTAAATGAATGCCGCGTGGCAGGATGTATTCAGGATTCTCCCACTGTCCTCTGCTCTGTACAAGTTATGCCACATGTGCCCAGGAGAGATGGGACCACGTCTGCAGCGGGGCTCCTGCCTCGAACCGTTCACTGTATCCACTCAAGGGGCTCTTCAGAAAAAAAATGAGCAGAAGTCAAAGGAAACAAGAACCTGTAGTCCTGGGGTGCTGTACTGTTTCTTTTTTTTCAAATTGAACTTATTTTAATTAGAGGAGCCAAAATAAGTAGCTCTGGTAAATTATAATAACTGGCTTTTGTTTACAGTTGGTCAAGCACTACATACATAGACAGACACACACAATCTCATTTAATTTTCATCCAGTAGATATTATTGATCCCTATTCAAAGAGGGGGGGGATATGAGGTTTTAGAGAGGTTAAACCCATGGTTCCTAGCCTGGGAAGTGGCAGAAAAAGGACTTCAAACTTTCAGACTTAAGATCCTAGACTGCTAACCAAACATGGAGCTGGGGAGGCAGCCAGGACCTCCACTGTGGGGTCTGCCTTTGCTTTGGCTCCAAGGAACCAGGTACACATGGAATGCCTTTTTGGTTCCTTGCTCTTGCAGGATGGGAGCACCGGCTTTCAGATTTAAGTCAATCCCAACAGGCCCGCCTTCTGCTTCCTGTTTGTGACTGGAGGCTGAAACCCCGCTTCATTCAGCCTGATCCACACACACGCAGCAAGGCTGGAGGAACCTTCTTTTGGCGGGTGAAAGTTGGGGGACAGAAACATGAATCTGGCCCCCTTGCCAGTGAAACAGGGACACTTCCAGGGAAAGAGTAAAGAGGCTCAGACTTGCTTATATGGATGGGATGAGATTGCAGTTAACAGTGAAGAAAACTGAAAGCACATGCCTGGGTGGGCCCAGAGCATGCCCCCCGGTGGGCACAGGTACCTGGAAGAGATGGTCATTGTCACTCATCCATTCAGCACTGTGAGGCACCTGCCCGGTGCCAGGACAGGTCCAGAATGTCAAAATGCAGTGCTGAATTAACAGGCAGTCTCTTTCTCGGCTAAGGTTGGGGCCTGGGAGCAGGTGCCTGGTTGACACTGGGAGATGGGTAGGGACTGGAGGTTTAATCAGATCAGCCTGAAGAGATGTTTTCTCAAGGCAGACCTCAGTTCTGTGATGTCTCAGATCTCACTGGATGGTTCACCCGCCCTATGATGGCCACTAGAAACATTGCCCTAACCACTGGACTTCACTGCCCAAAGCCTCAAAATCACCCCCCAGGCAGAAAGACCTAAACTCATGTCCTGTGAAGATACAGCTTCACAGCTGGAAACCACCCCTTACGGATCCAGAGGCTGCATGTGATAAAAGGAGAGAATCCAGGAATTAGAGCCATTCTAAGGAGACAAGGGCTTCCCTGGTGGCTCACCGGTAGAGAATCCACCTGCAATGCAGGAAACTCAGGTTCAAAATCTGGGTTGAGAAGATCCCCTGGAGAAGGAAATGGCAACCCACTCCAGTATTCTTGCCTGGGGAAATCCCATGGAGAGAAGAGCCTGGCGGGCGACAGTCCATAGGGTCACAAAAGAGTTGGACGTGGCTTAGTGACTAAACAACAACAGGCAGACGTGGAGCAAAAGCCCAAGCTGGGGGGTCAGTCCTCACGTCGTAACATCCGGGCACCTGAGAGATGTAAAAGGCATGGCATGCCTGGGCTCGTGGCATAGGAAGAAACGCCCTGGAGAACGCAGGAGTCCCGCACCTTGACCAGAGCCCCTCTGCTACACACGCACAGACGTCAGGGTCCTGGGAGCCACAGTCCGGCGGGTCTGGGTCTCACTGGGTGTCACGCTTCCTTCCCAGGGCTTGGAAGCCTCTGTAGGTGCAGCT
>SJXQ01009285.1:77354-110509 GCA_006408695.1 Aepyceros melampus | reverse complement strand
GGCTGTTCTTTTTTGGTGGCACGTGGTCCCCTCGTGTGGTCCCTCCCCTGCTGCAGAACTCGTCCAGCTCGGCCTCCTCCGAAGCCTCGGAAACCTGCCAGTCGGTGAGCGAGTGCAGCTCACCCACCTCGGTCAGCTCAGGCTCCACCATGGGCGCCTGGGCGTCCACGGAGAAGGTGACCAGCTGGGGTCCCAGCCTCTCCCCCAACCCTCCCTCTGCCAGCTACTTCCCGCACAGCCACAGGAACCCAGAAACTCAAAATCTCCACCAAGAGTAGCCCCTCTTGGGACAGAGGGAGGGCCAAGACTGAGGGATTTTTCAGGAAGGGGTGCCTGGCTTCTGAAGCAGTGACCTTGCGGTCATCAAGAGGGAGAGGAAGGGGTATGGGGAACTCGGAGGTGTGAAGGCTTCTTCCCAGGACATGGATGGTCATCCATCTTTCCTCCTCCCCCTCCCCCGCATCTTGCCCGCCATGGCCACCTCGTCACCTTGTCGTTGGATGTGACATTCCACTGCGTCAGAGGCTGTGTGCTTTCCCGCCTTTTCGTTTGCAGCCCCCTCTTCTTCGCCCCAATTTAGAATCTGCTCCTGAACACTCTGATAATTTGGAAACCTGGAAAGAACAGCTTCAGCTGATGGTGTTGTCTTGAAAGCTACACAATGAGATGAGCAAATCACCATCACTTTGAAAGTATTAGTGAAATAATCAAAGACCATTGAGCACTGCACATTAGGGACACCGATCATTTCCAAACTATTCTAAAAGTAGATACAGTATTTTCCCCCACTGAATGCTTGGTGTCAGATAAACGTGCATTCTTTGCACCGTGGAGCTCTTCTCTCGCATCATGGACTGTCCATGAGTCTCTGATGTTTATTTGTAAATACTCAGGTCTCCCCTGTCTCTTGAATGTCAATGCCATCTTGTACCTCCACGCTCATCCTGTTATATTAATTTTTTTTTCCTTTTTTCCTCCCCCTTTTTTTTGTTTCCAGTTGTCTAACGGGTTTTCTCACTATATTTATCAAGTGAGTCCCATGTGGGGCCCGTAGGGGCGAGCCTTTTCCCTCATTGCCTGCCCGCCTCCCGCCTGCTCCCTCGGGTCACCTCTGTCCATCTTCCAGACTACGCTCATTATTACACCATTGGGCCCGGCATGTTCCCGTCATCTCAGATCCCTAGCTGGAAGGTTTGTGTCTCTCTGCCCTCACCCCCCTCCCTCATTGCCTCTGTGCTCACCCCTCTTTAGCCCCTACAGTTCTCACCCTGATTCTCCCCTCACCCCCTTCCTCTCACACTCTGCCTTCTTCCCCATAACACCTCCTCCCTGAGTAAATTCTCCCCGGGGGAGAACCAGAATCCAGCAGGCAGCTCTGAGACAGATGTCCACACGGAGCTGGGCTTGGAGGGGTTACCTTTAGGAGACACCAGTTAACCCTGTTAGACCCCAGTAGACCCAGATGGAGCACGGTAGGGATATTTGGTTCCAAAGTGTACGTCCCGGTTCTGCCCTCCTGGGGGATTCCTGAGGGAATTGCTGATATCGAGGACTGTGTACCCCAGACTGTTCCCTTGAGTCCCTTATCGGGCCATGGTAATAGAACCATGCCTCCAGATAGGTTTTGGCTTTTTTTTTTAAAACTTTACGTGCAGACTTTAGTCTTAATGGTTTATATTAAGACATATAAACCAATAAACATTGCTTTAATATACAAAGAAGTTTTTATTTCCTAGTAAGTACAATTGATGCCCAGAGGATATTTTGAGAGGTACCTAACTGGAATAGTAGGCCCCTAGGCAGCCTGCATTTTGAGCAAGTGGTGCAGACCTTTCAGACGCCTCAGAATCCTTTTTCCAACCCAGGGGCCTTCCCTGCCTCTGTGAGGACCTCAGAAGGCACATCCCCAGGTGCCCTTTGGGGCTGCTTCCCTGAAGTGAGAGTCATCCTCAGGGAAAGTGTCTGAAGTTCCTTTAGGGCCCCCTGGTGGCCAGGATATGCAAGTGCGATCAATTGAGCCTATAGGCCAGGGTCTTCCTCAGACTCAGGGGGAGGGCCTAGTCCCTGGGGATGTCTTTCCACTGGCTGGTGCCTTTAGACACCGCAGGCAGTTGGTCAGCTGTTTGGTGGCTCTAAGAGTCTCCCCTAGGCTCCCTGCCCAGTTGTAGGTTTTCTGTCTTTGGGCAGATATGAGGAAAGGAGAGGTACCCAGGGGGTCCCCAAAGGACTATCCATTCCCTTCTGCTAGCACTGGGCAAGGGGAGAAGGGGCTGCTGGCCTGTCCCAGTGTGAGCTTCCCCCATGAGGACCAGCTGCCTTGCGTGGGTGGGCAGCTGTCTGGAGGGTTCTCTGGCCTCCAAGTGGAGGCCGAGGCCCTGGTGCCTGACCACGCTTGCTCCACTCAGGACTGGGCCAAGCCAGGACCTTACGATCAGCCTCTTGTGAACACCCTTCAGCGCCGCAAAGAGAAGCGAGAGCCAGACCCCAGCGGAGGAGGCCCCGCTGCAGCAGGAGGAGGCCCCGCTGCTACCGAGGAGGCCCAGAGGCCAAGGAGCATGACCGTGTCGGCCGCCACCAGGGTGACGCTCTTGCTTTCTTTGGGTGGCCGGGGCCCTCCACACCTGGCCAGGGGCCACGTGCTGGCCGGCAGCTGGAGGGACCCGAGCCCCTTTGCCCAACTCCCTGGTCTATGGCATTTAGAAGGCCCCCAGGGAAGGTCTCATATGGGAATTAGACTCTAGAACTTTCTAGAGCCTGGGTAGGGCCCAAGCAAGCTGACAGCCTCCTGGGCCCAGAGACCCAGTGGTGGTCATGGGAACAGAGTAGGAGTCCAGTCAAGGTCCCACTGGAAGAGTACAAAGGCTCTGGGGTTATTAGACAGGGACTCATGGCCCCGGGGTCTCGTCTCTTTCCTCCCACCTGCAGCCTGGAGAGGAGATGGAGGCCTGTGAGGAACTGGCACTGGCCCTGTCTCGGGGCCTCCAGCTGGACACCCAGAGGAGCAGCCGGGATTCGCTTCAGTGCTCCAGTGGCTACAGCACCCAGACCACAACCCCCTGCTGCTCTAGGACACTATCCCCTCCCAAGGTAGGAGGCAGCCTAGGCTTTCCAGCCGGGCTTCCTGAGCAGTGCCAGGTGAGAACGGGGGGCCCTCCCCACTAGGAGGAGGCAGACATCTGTCCAGACACTATCAAGCATCTTGGAATGCTCAGGAGGGGATCCGTCTGTGATAGGTAGCTGCCATCCAAGGAAGTAGCCAGACTTTCACAGCTTCACTTGTTCTTCACCTTCAGGGTTCAGGGCAGTTCCCATATGAACACAAGATGCTGTTAATGACACTGTCTCATTTGTATTTGGCACTTTGTAGTAAGCACTTTGGGCTTTCCTGATGGCTCAGAGGGTAAAGAATCCACCTGCCAACGCAAGTTTGATCCCTGGGTCAGGAAGATCCCTTGGAGGAGGATGGCAACCCACTCCAGTGTTCCTGCCTGAAAAATCCCATGGACAAGTTTGCAAAGTCGGACATGACTGAGCAACTAAACAGACAAAGACAGGCTAAGCACCATATTGTCCCATTTGTCACAGCCACTTATTTAACATGTATGCGTACTCACTCAGTTGTGTCCAACTCTTTGCAGCCCACCAGGCTCCTCTGTCCATGGAATTCTCCAGGCAAGAATACTGGAGTGGGTTGCCATATTCTCCTCCAGGGAATCTTCCTGACCCAGGGATCACACTGTGTCTCTTGTGTCCTGCATTGGCAGGCAGGTTCTTCACCAGTGTGCCACCTGGGAAACCCATGTGTATATTTATCCTCATTTCACATACATGGAGACTGAGGCCCAGGGTTCACACAAGTAATAAGAAGCAGAGCTAGAGTTTGAATCTAAGATCTGTCAAGAGTCTGAAACCCAAGTTCTTAACCTGTTCCAGCCAAATTCTCTAGGAACCCACCTCTCTAATCCCTCTCCCCAGACAGCCACAAGGCCAGCATGATGGCATTCCAGCCGCTAGGAGAGATCTGTGAGTTGGCCAAGCCCACTGGCAGTCCTTCATCCAGGTCTCAGACAATGGGTCTCAGTGGAGGACATCTTGCTCCCCAGAGGATACCTGGGACCATCTAGAGACATTTTTAGTTGTTACAGTTGGAGGGGGTGCTACTGGCATCTGGTAGACAGCCAGGGATGCTGCTAAACATCCCATAATACAGCCCAAAGACACTCGCACCCGACATCAGAACTGACCTGGCCCAGATGCCAGAGTGCTGCCGTTCAGAAACGTGCGCTGAGGTGTTGAGGCTGGACGCTTTCCCCTCCCACGTGACCGTGTTGGGAGAGGAAGTGAGCACCTGCACTGACGGAACCCGTCTGTGCATCGTTTTCAGAGACTCGCTGCCAGTTCCATTGTTTTTATAGTCTTTGCACGAATGAGCCGATCATGGGGGAGGTCTGTATCGTCCATGTGGGGTTTGTTTCTCACATCGTATTCCGGGCTGGAGAGGTTATTTCCTCCTTCCACCCTCTACTCCTCCCAGAGGTTCTCGGAGGCAGCCAGTTTTGCATCCTTCCCAGCTCAGCGGTATCTGAGTGCAGGCCTGTTGTGTCCAGCTCTGCTCTTGCTCAGGGCTCCCTTGGTGAACAAAATGACAATCCCCATCAAGGAGTTCTTAGATGGTGGGGGCCCAGAAACCCAGGGAGGTTTGGGGTGAAGTTGCAGGTGAAGTCCCTGCCTCTGGGGCCTTCTGTCCTCCCAACACAATGAAAAAGCACAGCCACTACCTTGGAGATTTCTAATCGGATCCTATAATCAGTTTCAGATTACGATTATTTCTCTGTAAGTGGTGACCAGGAGGCTGATCAGCAGGATTTTGACAAATCTTCCACCATCCCAAGAAACAGCGACATCAGCCAGTCCTATCGAAGGATGTTCCAAGCCAAGCGCCCAGCCTCAACCGCAGGCCTTCCCACCACCCTTGGACCTGCTATGGTCACCCCAGGGGTTGCAACCATCCGACGGACCCCTTCCACCAAGCCTTCTGTCCGCCGGGGGACCATAGGAGCCGGTCCCATCCCCATCAAGACACCCGTGATCCCCGTCAAGACCCCCACTGCCCAGACTTCCCTGGGGTGCTGCCAGCCCCTCCAGATGGGCCTGAGGAGCGGGGTGAGCACAGCCCAGAGTCACCGTCTGTGGCTGAGGGCCCCCAGGGTGTCACCAGCGTGCCCGCCTCAATGTGGAGCGGCCAAGCCTCTGTCAACCCCCCTCTTCCAGGCCCGAAGCCGAGCATCCCCGAGGAGCCCAGACAGGCGATTCCAGAAAGCGAGGCCGAAGACCAGGAGAGGGATCCAAGTGCCACTGCCTCCCCAGGCCAGGTTCCAGAGAACGACCCTGCAGATCTGAGCCCGAGGGACGTCCCGCAAGGAGAAGACATGCTGAACGCCATCCGAAGGGGCGTGAAACTGAAGAAGACCACGACAAATGACCGCTCAGCCCCGCGCTTCTCTTAGGCTCACAAGAAATGCTGCCAGTGGGGAATGAACTGTCTAATTAACAAGACCTAATTTGTCTTGATCCATTCCAATCTATAATCAAAAGATTTTGTAGGCAACTCAGAACACTGCTCTTTTGAAAGTACACCTTTAGATAAGAATTAAAAGCAACATATGTAACTGACATAACCTTGATCTTTTAATTTGTAAATATCAAGTTTTCTTTCTGCACATTTTAATCTTAAGTTTCCCCTTTGATTTTTCTGAAGGTGCCAAATTCCACTTAACTTTTTTACAAGTCTTTGTAAAATTTTAAATGCATAAGGGCGGGGGGAGGTCGGGCAGGGGAACCACAAAGTTAGTGATTTCAGAAGAAAGGATAACTATACTTAGCTTTTTTTCTTTTGTTTTCCTGCAAGCTTTTGTAGATGCATTGTAGTAGTCTGGCTTAGGAGCAGATTCAAGTTATTTTAACGTATAAACAAAATGGATAAGGAGTAAAAGTCCTTATCCAAGCAAACTACTTTCGGGATGAGAAATGCGGGAGTCAGTTGATGAGCAATATCTGGAGTGAAGTAACTCTGGAAGGTAGACTGTGTTGGGATTGGGGGGAGGGTTGGGGGAGGGGCACACTGTCAACATACCAATCCTGTTACATTTAAGGGTAGCCTCGTAGGTTGAATTTCTAGTAGCTTCATGGTAAATGCATCCGAATAAGCCATACTGGATTGCAGTGTTTGTTTCTGTAGGGTGTTTAAGGACTTCCTTTCTCCCACGATTCCTCCTGACTGCACACAGCACCCACCTCCAGTCCTGTGCATGCGGCCACCACCAGGTAGACATAGAACCCCCACTTCAGTTACTTGTCTGTTATACCCACTTTCATTGAGTCCAAATGCATCCAAAATGGTAAGGCAGTTTTAAAAATGTGAAAACATTTAAAAATGATAGCAGGGAATTCTTAGATATAGCAAATGCCTTTTACTTAACTGTGCCCAGCAGGCTGGGTGCGTTGAAAAGCCCAAATATTTTGAAAATACTCGAGCGGATTTAACAAGGGTAACCAGCTTGGAGTCTAGCAACTTGCCAATGTGTTTACCAGTCTGGGGGCTTGTTTTTCTTACCTTCTTTTAAATAAGTGGCAGTTAACTGGCTTCATACTAAACATCGGAGAGGAGGATTTCTTTCTTGTCACCTGGAATCTGACCACTATACTGTCCTCTTTTCTGTATTCTAGGTAATGTTTTTTGGAATGGATTTCTGTCTTTTTTTAAGTGAAAGTTAAATTTGTTATAATGCCCATCCCCTAAAGCCAACAGAGATTTGTAGGTTTAAAGGGATCACATTTGGGGACCGCGATGGTGTTTTTTTTTTTAAAAAAAGCCAGCCTCTTAGTGGGGTCAGTTGAAAGTGCTCATTTGGGACCGAACCTCTCAAGGAGAAAGAGCCTGGCAGGTCCCCCAGGGCCTGCAGATCTCTGTTGGTGCTAAGCTTCAGCTGCATACTCTTATGCTTTAATACATAACTGCAGTGGATGTGAAAGAAACACACCTGTATAGTCACTGTTCTATATATTAACATTTAACACTGCTGTGATCGCTCAAGGACATTTTATGTTACGGCTTTAAAGCAAAGGCATGATTATTAGAAACTAAGCTTTTTTTCTTGAAAAACAAGCTCCTTTTACAGAATATAAGCAACAGTAGTGCCTGTGGTTTAGCCCACCAATCTTGATGACTAAAAGTAGCTGATGCATTGTGCATATGATGCTTGAGATGATTTTTGCAAAAGCAGAAATCACTGCAAGGTAATTACGTTAGATAAAAGTGGTATTTTAAACCTTTGAAATAAATGGATGTAACTGTACCTTGGTACAGCTTTTCACTTGTTTAGTTTTTAAACGTTAGTATAATCTGAATAAATTTAATATAAAATGTTGCCAAATTCAATGTAGAAAGAATGTGACAAAACACCTTGGGTAGTTCTGTTTGTGTTTTTGCATATTGTAAAAGCAGTGTCACAGCTAAAAAATAAAGAAATTGTTTCTAAAGGTAAATTATTGTGGTTTAGTTGCTAGTTTGTACTGAGAGTTGACCTCTCCCTGTGCAGTTTTTTGTTCTAAACTTGTATAAATAATAATTGTAACGTGTCTCCCTTCTACCTTGTAACAGTTGCTTCAGCCTACATTATAAATAAAGAACCACTAGAAAAAAAGTCCTGCATTTCAAGTCTTATTAAAATTCAGGCTGAGGTCTTGGTCAAATGTTAGAAGATGGGCTGAAACGCAGATTGAGCTTAGAAAACTGCCATCATTTCTGTGCACCCTAAGAACACTTAGTTGCCTGACCTAAGTGTTAGGTTTCAGTGAGTTTAATGTTAACAGTTCCAGTGAGTTACCAAGAACTGAAGCTGGCTGGGTTTGGTTGAATTTTTTAAATGGCTTTACCTTTAGAAAAAAAACAAACAACATTTTGTTTTTGCCACCCTTACCTTTGTGTCTGCAGACAATCCAAGCTACAGTAGAGAAAGCAAAGCTGGGAAACTGCCTTTGAAATGACTGTCACAAAAGTGCCATTCAGATCAAATGCTTGAATCCCAGGCACCAAACTCCAATCCTGAGAACCCCAGAAACTGCATGGTTATTTGCGGACTGTGTGCTTCTTAAGAGTGGTCCTTTAATCAAAGCTAAATTCTATGAGTGGAATCCAGGAGACAGAAAAGATATCTTACACCCTCACTACCGGCAGGCTTTCTTGTCTTAGCCTCTTATGCCTTCCACTCGTTACAGCTGAGTTAAGCCTTCAACTCGTTTATTGAAGTAAATCTTGTATCTGGTTCTGCTGTGTAGCTTTCCCTTGATAGCATATTTATCAATATGATTTAATGGGAAGAACAGAACACGTCTGACCAACTACATTTCACCAATTTTTCTTTATATGCATAACTGCTAAGAAAATGGCAGCAGCCCAATCACCTGGCCATGTCACTCCTCGGAAGAACACGCCAGTCACACCAGGTGGAGTTACTTTATTAGGGCAAGTGTGTGTCCTGTTAACTCATCTCACTTGCGAGTGTGACTGTGAGGCATCTTCCTCTCTACATGGGCCGCTCCCGGGGTCTGGTCACGATATGCCACCACAGAGGGGGCAAGTCACCTTGCTTTCGGGCTGGGGGCAAAGCTTCAGTTCGGGGACCACCAACTGGGGTTTCCTCCTGCAGCTGCTTCACCTAGAAGAGGGGTAGCGAAGGAACAGTTAGAAAAGGAGTGGATCTGACGGCCCGACCTCTCTGCTGTGGAGTGGTGTCGGCGCTGTTTCTACTGTGTCGCGTGACACTTTGATCCTCACTACAGAAAAGGGTTGTTCATACAGAGCTGCATGATTTTATGCTAATATTTTAACTCAGATACAAAAGCTCTTCTCCTTCACGGTTTTCCCATTCTTAAAACAGCAAAGCTGAGAACCCTCCTACCCCACCTCCTACTCATTAAGCGAAACCCTGACAATTACTCCTCCAAGTTCCCCTTGTTATGGCCCCTTCACCTGACCACCCCGCATGTTCTCCTGTCTCTGCAAAATGGTCTCCAAAAGCACTGTTAAGAAACCTCCATTTGAATACATTAGGGATTAATTTAAAAGCCCTCCAAATAGCAATCAGGTACAAACGTGCTCAGTCCTGCCCCCTGCTGCCCAGCTACCCCTTGTTCCAGGAACCTCTGAGACCACCACTGTCCTAACAGAGGAGACCCAAGGCACCCACTTTGCAGAGCCATGATTTTTTGAACCTTCCTACAGAAAACCAATTCTGGGTTGTGGCAAACCTGGGCCACAGTACATGTGCTGTTTAATAATGTTGATGGAATTAGTAAAGGAGGAAGGTTTTGGGGAAGAGGTTACCAAAGCGGTCAAGTGCAGAATGCATCTGCTGCTCTCCATGAACAAACATGCCTCAAGTTGCCAAATGCTCACATACTCCTTGGAAAACACTGCCCTCCTTGATCACAAAATCATGACTTCAAGTAACCCAATATCCCAGTAGTGTCCTCTTCCAGCTCATTTACTTAAAAGGCCCCTTGAAAATAACTTCTTGAACTCATAGAGGCTATCAGTTCACACGTTCTCCCACCTAACCTGCCCTTCTCTGCATCAGTCTCCTATGTACTTCCCTACTTGATCCAGCTAGACCCCATCATGAAAGTCACTCCCTATGGAGTAACTTCAATTCCTTGTCGCTCTCGACAGAGAACAGCCACACCGTCTACCTTCAGGCCTGCACCTGTACAGTTTAGTATTGCTAAAGAAAAAAAAATTCTGGAACAAACTGGAATCACAACATATCTATTCCCAGCCGCACATGGGCCTTCAGCACCCCATGGCAATCTTCCTGCTCCTCTCCAGCAAGCTCATCTTCTGGCCCACGATTATCACACCCTTTTCATGTTCTACAAAAAATGCTTTGCCCACTCCCTGGCTTTTCCTTATTTCACTTAAAAAAAGAGAAGCCAGCACATGAAAGTCTGTCATTTCCCCATTATCAAAACTTCTAACCCAGAAGTATTTACCTACAGCTTCTGTCCAATAAGAATGGAGGAAGAATCCCTTCTCCTTTCAAAGGCACCCCCACAGGCTCAGGATCCTTAAAAATTTTCCTTCTGTACCTGTTCCACCTCGAATTGGCATTACCAGACTCTCCCTCACCCCAGATCTCACCAGCAGAGATGCATTGTTATTTTTTCAAAAAAGTAATCTCTCAGTCTCTAGTTACTGCCCGTCTTTGTTCTCCTCAGCAAATGTTCAAGAGCCATCTCTCCCTCCTGATTTCTCCTCCCCAGCAAATGTTCAAGAGCCATCTCTCCCTCCCGATTTCTCCTCCTCAGCAAATGTTCAAGAGCCATCTCTCCCTCCCGATTTCTCCTCCTCAGCTTCCAATCAATCTTTGTGTAACAGGTAAGCTCAAGTCAGGGCCACTAATGCCCTTTCTGTAACTAACACCTTTTAACGTTATTTCCAGGACCCTAGTCCACATCAAAGATGATTGGCCCTGGCCACTATTCGTCAAACACTTTCTCTTGGATCTAAGGATCTCAAACCTTTCTGTGGCTCTCCGCCAGCCTCCACTTAATCCAGTTCCTCTGCTATGCAGAGGGAACTGGGAAGAGGTCCCCTATTCCCCCTTCTGTGGCTTTTAAAACAATTGATAACGCCCACATTTCTATTCTGGGCCCAAATCTCTCTTCTGAGTTCCAAATCTGCACATCCAAAGTCACCCTCTGACACCTGCACCAGATGTCTCACAGGATTCTCAACTTTAACACTTTTAAACATTTAAAACTGAACACCTGATTGTCCTGACATCTGTTTTTTCTTCTCTTCCTTATCTCAATAAACATCACCACCAAACTCCACATGTTGAAGCTTGAAACCTGGATATCATTCTTGATTCTTCCCTGTCCTTCACTCCACATGGTCTCCCCCACCCCAATCGAATCCTTCTTCACATCCCTGCAAACAATATCCTGAAGCTGCTTCCTTCCACATCCACCATACCCATCCTAGTGCTAGTTGTGTAGTCTTTGGACTCAACTACTGCAGTAACCCAAACTGGTCTCTTACCTTCTCCACTTGCCCTCTCCAATTTATTTTTCACGCTACAGCAAGACTGAGTTTTTTAAAATAAAAATCAGGGCTTCCCTAGTGACTCAGTGGTGAGGAATTCACCTGCCAATGCACTGGATACAGGTTCAATCCCTGATCAGGGAGATTCCACAGGCTACAGAGCAACTAAGTCCGTGGGTCACAAGTATTGAGGCTGTGCTCTAGAGCCCGGGAGCTGCGGCTACTGAAGCCGACATGCCCTCGAGTCCATGCTCAACAACAAGAAAATCCACTGCAGTGAGAAGTCTGCAAATGGCAACTAGAGAGTACCCCTGCTTGCTGCAACTAGAGAAAAGTCCTCATAGCAATGAAGACCCTGCACAGCCAAAAAATGAGTAAGTTTTAAATACATGTATCAGTCATCACGAGTGGGAAAATACCCAAGGTGCTGGTGGAGAGGGTTAATAGATTTATAGAGTAGAGGAAAGTCAAGCAAAGGGTTATGGAGGGGAAGGAGAGAAACAAAATTAACAGAAGAGCCCAAAGACCAGGAAACACATTTAACCTATTTCTAAGGTGGCTGTAAATGTTGTATTGAACACAACCTGAAAGAGAAAGTATAGGCAAGACTCACCTCCCGCTCCCAGCTCTCCCTCCGCAGTTTCTTCCACTGCTCTCTTTTAGCAAAGTAGTCAGGATACATCGCTTTCTCCGAAGGATGCCAGTCATCTAAGCACCACTCGGGAACCTGTCAGGAGGGGAAATCACGGTGTCATTCCACAGAACACATTTACATGTCACAGGGAGGGCCTTCTCAGGAAAAAAAAATCAATGCATTTTTGTAACAATCCTAAGTACCAGAGTTGCTTATGACACTAAGCCATAAATAGCAGAGGACCAAAAGAAAGGAGAACACCTTAGACTGAAACCACCTAGGGCTATAAAACAGCAAGGTCAGTCCAAAGAGAACTGGCATCGTCCCTCCCCTACCTGAGCTCTCTAAAACATCCAATGTGGCTTTATGTTATTTGGAAATACCACTTAGAATACTAAGCACCAACTGAAACTGCTTAACTTCAAGATCCAAAAATGAGTTATTTACTCATTCCTTAAGCACTTTCCTTTGTTAAATAGTTTACTGCAAGACCCTGGCTCTGAGTTTGGAAAGAAAAGTCTTGATGCATCTGGGAGAGAGAAAACTTGACACTGAAAAAAATGTGTAACAGTCAGAAAAGAAATCTATCTGCCCTTAAAAAGGCGAGTAGTTTCCAGGGCTGAGGTTTGAAATTCGACACACCTGTGGTCCTCACCTACCTTGTAACACTCGTATCTCTCATAGGAGGTGCCCCCCGGAGACTCGGGGAAGATGTACGGCTGAGGATGCTGACCATGCCAGAATTCTTCCTCTGCCTCCCTCAGCAGCTGGGTGGCCTTCACCATGTCCTTTTCATTCTTATGTTCATCAAACCGGGCTCTCAACAAGCAAGCAAAATACCGGTATTTATCCCTTAAACCAAAATGGTTTTGGAGATTAGAAATGTAATCTATTCAATCGGGCAGTAGAACTATCTGACAAGAGGCAGTACTTCCACTAATGCCTCCCAGGTGAGTCGTGCAACTTCCCAGCCCCTCCTCGGACCCTGTCAATGGAGTGGCCGCATCATTACGAAAGCTTTCTTGGCAGTCCCCCCCAAACACCAGCAGCAAAAAAGTATTAATACACACAGCCTATTAATAAACACAGCCTAACCTCTCCCCATCTCCTCTATAGGAAGATCATTCAATTCATTGAATGACAACTTACTGAACTTCCTCCTACCTTGTGCTAGACACTGAGCTAAACTCTGGACACAGAGATGTGGAAGGCAGATATTAACATGGTGGCAACAGTGTGGCTCAAAACAGACCAGGGTTCAAATTCTGAATTTGACACTAGCTGCATGACCTTAGCCAAGTTCTGGTCAGGTTCTAGAAAGTGTTAGTGAAACTGTTCCTCGGTCGTGTCTTGACTCTTTGCGACCCTATGGACTGTAGCCCACCAGGCTCCTCTGTCCATGAGATTTTCCAGGCAAGGTTACTTGTGTGGGCTGCCATAGATGCAGAGATCATTTATGGGGCTTAAAAATTTTATTATGAATTTTTAAAACAATAGTTGATGTACAATGTTGCATTAGTTTCTGGTATACAGCAAAGTGAATCAGTTTACATACATAGATACACTTTTTCATATTCTCTTCCATTATAGCTTATTATAAGAAACTGAATATAATTCCCTGTGCCATACAGTAGATCCTTGTTATAGACAATAGTCTGTATCTGCTAATCTCAAACTCCTAATTTATACCTCCACCCCAACATCCCCTTTGGTAACCATAAATTTGTTTTGTCTGTTTCGTAATTAAATTCATTTGTATATTTTAATTCCAAATATAAGTGATATCGTATTAGTCTTGTCTTTTTGACTTACTTCACTTAATATAATCATCTCTAGGGTCATCCATGTTGCTACAAATGGCATTATTTCATTCTTTATTATGGCTGAGTAATAACAGGGCTTTGATAATACAGGTCATAGATGATAAGGGCCTGAAGCAGGCCACAGTGATGGATGGTGACAGGAGAGAAACATTTAGACTACAAATTTATGAAAGCAGGCTATGGAGTTGGATTGCTTAAGACTGAATCTTAGCTCTGCAGTTACTAGCTGTGTGATCTAGGGTAAATTACTTCAAGTCTTTAGGCCATGGGTGTCTCCCCCATTAAAATGTTAATGAAGAAGTGAAGTGAAGTCACTCAGTCGTATGACTCTTTGCGATCCCATGGACTGTAGCCTACCAGGCTCCTCTGTCCATGGCATTCTCCAGACAAGAATACTGGAGTGGGTTGCCATTTCCTTCTCCAAGGGATCTTCCCGTCCCAGGGATCGAACCCAGGTCTCCTGCATTGCAGGCAGACGCTTTTATCTTCAGGCTGTCCTTAAAGATGCAATAAGCTAAAACATATAAACACACTTCACAGTGCTGGGTACATCCTCAGTGCTCAATGTCAACTACTAAGATTATTACAGTGGGAAGAGAATTTACAAAAATCAGGGTCCAGTTGTACATGGCATATAAGTATGTATGTGTATGACTCTGGCAGAGGGGTAAGTTTTGAGCACCTGAAAATAATACTAAGACTTAAAGCTGAGTGACTATGTTACTAGTAATGCCATTAGCTGAGGCAAGAATTTGGGAAGAGAGTCAAAATGAGGTTCAGTTCAGTCACTCAGTCGTGTCCGACTCTTTGCGACCCCATGAATTGTAGCATGCCAGGCCTCCCTGTCCATCACCAACTCCCGGAGTTCACTTAGACCAGAATGAGGTAGTGAAAATAAAAGTAAGTTCAGCTTCAGAGCACTGTAGGTAATCTAACAAATAGTTGGAAATACAGCTCTAGAGATAAGTCCCAACAACAGATGAGGCTGCACAGTGTATATACAGCAATAACC
This sequence comes from Aepyceros melampus, assembly GCA_006408695.1. Lineage (NCBI taxonomy): Eukaryota > Metazoa > Chordata > Mammalia > Artiodactyla > Bovidae > Aepyceros > Aepyceros melampus. Next base: position 95,936 of record SJXQ01009285.1, on the reverse strand, counting down.
AAGTGTCTAGGATGGACCCATGCAGAACAAATAGCACTGTGAGGGCAAATGGAAGGAAACAAATATCAGGAAAATACAGAGAAAAGATGTTAGGAGATTTAAAGGAACAATGAGTTAGTGTTATCATAACTACATTTATCCCTTCCGCCAAGGCTAATATTCCCAGATGTAGTTCAGCACTGCCTAAATTCTTGATGGCTTGACTTCCTTCATCTTATAAAACTGATAATTCTCTATGCTGTTTACATACGTCCATCTTTCCCATTAATCCATAAACTGCAACAGCCGAGAAAAAAGCCTTGTTAATATTTATTTATTCATCAGCCAGCACAGAATCTGAACAGAAAATTCTGTCATGAATAAAAAAAATTAGGAAAGTAATGAACCCTACAGCCTTGAACCTGGCCATCCTGCTGCCTAGCAAAGAGAAATTAAGTCAATGACTTACAATCATCCCAAATATATAAAATCTGGGCTTCAAGGATGCCCTTCACAGCTTTTCCAGACATACTCAGTTTCATATTGCTTAGAAGTTTTCCTCAGAAGCCTTTCTCCCTAGACTAGGTTTTAGGATTCTGCTAAGGGAGTAGAGGCCTTGCATTCATATACATCTTGGGTTGTTACCCCAGGATCACAAAAATCCGTGTTTTAAGATTGCATTCTAAGACTAGTTCCAGATGGACAAGAGAGGAAAGAAAAAAAAAATTATGTGGGAGGTAAAAAATTATGTGGGATGAAGCTAACAAAAAGGACTGGAGAAGCTATAAAGAGGAAAGCTGATGGGGGTGGGGTGGGGGTGATGATGATGCTTTGGAGTTAAGACACTTGAGTTTTAATCCTGGCTAGGCCACTTACCAGCTGCAGGGCCCTGAGCAAGTTATTCTCTTGCCTTTTCTTATCTATAAAATAAGGCTGCTGCTGCTGCTGCTGCTGCTAAGTCACTTCAGTCGTGTCTGACTCTGTGCGACCCCACAGACGGCAGCCCACCAGGCTCCCCCTTCCCTGGGATTCTCCAGGCATGAACACTGGAGTGGGTTGCCATTTCCTTCTCCAGTGCATGAAAGTGAAAAGTGAAAGTGAAGTCACTGAGTCGTGTCCAACTCTCAGGGACCCCATGGACTGCAGCCCACCAGGCTCCTCCGTCCATGGGATTTTCCAGGCAAGAGTACTGGAGTGGGGTGCCATTGCCTTCTCCATAAAATAAGGCTAAATCATCTCTAACTTCCAGAGGTGCGAGGACTAAAGAAAAGAACGCACTTATTATTACTGCCAATATGGGGAACGCGGTCACGAAGGAAGCTACTGAGCGAGCGCTGGAGGCACAACAAAGTCCATCTGTGGTACTTTCCTTCTCTTAGTTGTTATGCAACCCTCTGCGTGGGTGCCGCGTCGTTTTCCTGATTAGAAAACCGAGGCCCGAGCCAGATAAACAAGTTTTCAAGGTCTCCCAGATGGGGACGATGAATTCCGCATTCGAACCCAGGTCTAGAGGCTTCGGGGCCGAGTTCCCACCCCGTCCCCGAAGTCCTTGAGCCGCCCGGGACCAAGGGCCTCTCGGCCTCTGTGGGAGCCCCCGGGGTCACCTCCCCGCACCCTGCGTCCCCATCTCCCACCTGTGGATGCACCATGATTCCAGGTGTCGCAGCGCCCGCTTGTAAAGCCGCAGCACCTTCTGCTGGTGGGTCAGATAGGCGGCCGACGACAAGAAGGCCATGACGGCCGGCTCACCTTCAGCGGCCCTGGGGGCTCCCGGGAAACCGGATGTCAGCGGCGAGGGGGGGGGCGATAGAGGGCCGTTTCCGCTTCCGTGGAGGAGAACCTGGGGCTGCAGTCATGAGTCGATTCAAATTCGTGGGTAAGAGTTTGCCAGGATTGGGGGCATTTCGATCCCTGGGCGTCGCGCACCGCTGCTAGAGTGCCCAGGACGTGAGCTCGCCAGCTCTTTGCCGGGTTGAACGTGCACTCCGCGGAAGAGGGCGCGGGGAGGCCTCTGGGTGCTGGTAATGTTCTGGTGCTCCGTCTGGGTGCTGGCTTCACCGGTGTGCTTACTTGTGAAAATTGACGAACTTCGCAGTTATGACTTGTGCTCTTTCCAACGTGTTGTTGTATTCAATAAAAAGAAAAAAAGAACAACTACTGAAAAACTCAAGGCCAGACGTTGTATTCGCCTCTATCCTACGTGCACCTCCCACCCCTTCCCGTTTGTTTGGCGGAGAGGAGGATGGGGTATGGTTTCGAGGGACGCGTTCACTCACTGATTCGTATCATAGTTCATATCACATTTACTGAGCGCCTCTGGTGGGCCAGGCATCGGCCTAGGAACACAGATCTGTCCTTAATCTGCTGGCATCACCATCTGGTGGGGAAACTGGAAGACACAATGGGAAGAGAAACAAGTTCTGTACTTGGCAAGTACACTAACCATTCAGCATCGGTAGAACAAGAGGGGAAGAATTCGACAGGAACTAAATGAGTAAGCGTATTTAGTACCAGGCCCTCAGGAAAGGTGGGGGGCAGGGGCGAGGGGAGGGCACGGATATTGTGAGAGCTAGGATTGGAAGGCTGACTTGGGACTTGAATGTGTTGCTGAGTTTAATTTTACTGTGTATAGAGTGGCGGTTCACTGGAGGCTTTTGACAAGGAGCATTCCTTAAGCAAATCATTGGATGCCAGTTTCACATTGGGAGCCTTGGGCTGTGGGATAGAGCAGTGGGTAAAGCAGGCCATGCGCCTTCTTTGTGAACTTTCTAGCCACTTGAAGTGGGAAAGTGACAGCTGTTGTGTAGGTTTGGTAGGTCACAGGAGAGACAGGGAAGCATATCAGAACTTGAGCAAGGGCATTGGAAAAGGGAGAGAGAAATGGGGGAGAGGTACGGATGCAGCATTTAGTGGCTGAGGATTTATGACAAGTAAGGGAGAGTAAACATGATTCAGGGTTGGGATAAATACCTCAATATGAAATGTAAAACTGAAATGGGTGGGAGATGTAAGGGAATCCATTTGGGTTAGGTAAATGTGAGAATCTTACAGGACATCAGGTGGAGACAGTTACTGGTCAGTTGGAAATGTCTTGCATTCAAAGAGGTTAGGATTATAAACTTAGATCTAAGAGTTGTTTTGGGCAGTATTTTTTTTTTACAAAGATACTGTGCTAAGTCTGTGGAATTATCAAGAATCTAGTGGTACAGTTAGTTTTCAGGCTGGAGAGGTATGTACAGTCAAAGCAAATGCAGGGGAGAGTGTTTAAGTGGCACCTTAAAGTGCCACGGAAGAGGTTTTTTAAAATACTGTGGGAGAGCCTGGGGCTGGGGACAGGTAGGTCCTCAGAAGTTGTAGACACTTTGTAGGTGTGGTGTCCCTCAGCCTCTTTATTACAGTCTGTGATATAATTGATGGGGTAGATGGGGTGAGAGCCACAAAACACTCCACAAAGAAAAGGAAACAACTTTTTTAAAAGTTTGGTGTTTGTAATAAAAGCTTATTCCTTGCCTCAACTTATGTCTCTTTAATCCTTTCTCCAGCCTCCAGAGTGTTCTGCATAAAAAAGTCAGCTACACTTTTCTTCTGCTTCAGATCTTTTAGTTACTGTCCTCAGGATAGTTGAAGTGCCTTAACATAGCATTGGAGAAGGAAATGGCAGCCCACTCCAGTATATTCTAGCGTGGAGAAGTCCATGGACAGAGGAGCTTGGTGGGCTATAGTCCATGGGGTTGCAAACGGTCGGACACGACCAAACCGACCTAGCACACAGCATAGCCTACAAGCCTTTCTATGGTCTGGTCCTGCCCGCTTTTCCAACCGAAACCTTTTTATGCTCTGTAAAACTTGGAGGTGCTGTTTCTTCTGAAAAGGTTTTAGAGTGGCCGTTTGGGACCATAATGTCCCTTCTGTCTCTCATATCCTCTTGCCTGGTTGATTTTTACTTACCCTTTACTTTACCACACTATTTTATAATTAAAATACTTATGTATCTGCCTTTCCCATTAGTCTACATTCTTTTAAGGCAAATACTTGGTGGTATTTGTGTTATTTGTCTTTGTTTCCCAGGGGCTTGTTTAGTACAGTGACTGTTCAGTGGAAGTATGAATGAGTGGGTAAAAGATGTGTAATCTTAGTATAGGTGGTAAGAAAATTGATAAAGGAGTCTCAGCCAGATAAGCTAGAAAAGACTTCTTACAGAAGGTGGGTTTAATTGAAACATATTTCTTTCTGTATGCTCTTCATTTCCACTCTCCAGGGGTAAACAATGTTTAAAGTTTATATCCTTCCATAATTTTTAAATTTATATGGAGACATAAAAATAGGCAAACATAACAGATGTGTCTTTTTATAACAAAAATGGGATCATACCATGCATTCTGTCTTTGTTATGTGAGTTTATTCCATGCCGTTTAAAAAGTTCTGCCTATGACCCACTACACAAATTTCTGCCTATAGTATTCATGAGCAATACTTTGGAAAACGACCTGTTAGACCCATGGACAATTGTTCCATGAACAAGCTTTACATGTAGCAGTTGCATGAAAAATTACACCAGTGGAGGAAGTTCCCTGGTGGTCTAGTGGGTGGAATTCAGTGCTCTCACTGCCATGGCTGAGGTTCAGTCCATGGTTGGGCAACTGGGATCCCATAAGCCAAAAGGCGTGGCCAACTTTTTCTTTTTTAATAATAGAAAAATTAAACCAGGGTTATAAAAGCAACCTTAGGTTTTTATTTAGGACAGCTGACTATCCCCAGGTTGTAATCCTATATTATCCCCTTCTCAAATTGCATAACAAATGGCTGCCTGTGTTTCTGTTCTGGGGAAGGAGGGCAGGAAGCAGAAGTATTTGTGTTTTATGGGAATATTGCTCCCTCCTAGGAGACACTTCAACATTGTTTCTTAGGCTATACTTGAGACTAATTTCTGTGACATTGTCTGCATATCATACCACAAGTGACCATCATAATCTGAATAAGAATCTATGCTTAATCATTGCAAAGTGGTAAAATTTGGAATGAAGTGGAAGCTCCTTTTTCAATGCTGGTGAGTTCCTGCTCTAAAAAGTAAAGTCACGCAGTCTGATTCTTTGCAATCCCATGGACTGTAGCCTACCAGGCTCCTCTGTACATGGAATTCTCCACGCCAGAATATTGGAGTGGGTAGCCATTCCTTTCTCCAAGGGATCTTCCCAACCCAGGGATCAAACCCAGGTCTTACACATTGCAGGTGGATTCTTTACCAGCTGAGCCACCAGGGAAGCCCTCCTGCTCTAAAACTCACCCACCAAAGGGCACTTAAGGACCCAGAGTGAAGGATATACCCCCTGGGTGATAGGGGTGGTGGCAGTGGTATGTAAATCTTGATGCATTTACAGAATTTCTCTGGATGTCTTGTCTTTATCTTTGAAATAACATAGTGCCCTTCTAAAATTAAAGGCTATGTTATCCTCAAGATTTTCCAAAGTAAAACGGATACTCCAGGAAATCTCAGGGTGTTACATACTCTGGAATACCCCTCGTTTGAAAAGCAGAGGTTTAGAAGATGCCCATCTAGTAGCTTCTGTGCTCACTCTCATCAGATGAACCAGTGAGAGAGCAGCTGACAGTTCAGTTCAGTTCAGTTCAGTCGCTCAGTCATGTCCGACTCTTTGTGACCCCATGAATCGCAGCACATCAGGCCTCCCTGTCCATCACCAACTCCCGGAGTTCACTCAGACTCACGTCCATCGAGTCAGTGATGCCATCCAGCCATCTCATCTTCGGTCGTCCCCTTCTCCTCCTGCCCCCAATCCCTCCCAGCATCAGAGTCTTTGCCAATGAGTCAACTCTTTGCATGAGGTGGCCAAAGTACTGGAGTTTCAGCTTTAGCATCATTCCTTCCAAAGAATAACAGGACTGATCTACTTTAGAATGGACTGGTTGGATCTCCTTGCAGTCCAAGGGACTCAAGAGTCTTCTTCAACACCACAGTTCAAAAGCAACAATTCTTCAGCGCTCAGCCTTCTTCACAGTCCAACTCTCACATCCATACATGACTACTGGAAAAACCATAGCCTTGACTAGACTGACCTTAGTCGGCAAAGTAATGTCTCTGCTTTTGAATATGCTATTTAGGTTGGTCGTAACTTTTCTTCCACGGAGTAAGCATCTTTTAATTTCACGGCTGTAATGATAGGGGTGGTGGCAGTGGTATGTAAATCTTGATGCATTTACAGAATTTCTCTGGATGTCTTGTCTTTATCTTTGAAATAACATAGTGCCCTTCTAAAATTAAAGGCTATGTTATCCTCAAGATTTTCCAAAGTAAAACGGATACTCCAGGAAATCTCAGGGTGTTACATACTCTGGAATACCCCTCGTTTGAAAAGCAGAGGTTTAGAAGATGCCCATCTAGTAGCTTCTGTGCTCACTCTCATCAGATGAACCAGTGAGAGAGCAGCTGACAGTTCAGTTCAGTTCAGTCGCTCAGTCATGTCCGACTCTTTGTGACCCCATGAATCGCAGCACATCAGGCCTCCCTGTCCATCACCAACTCCCGGAGTTCACTCAGACTCACGTCCATCGAGTCAGTGATGCCATCCAGCCATCTCATCTTCGGTCGTCCCCTTCTCCTCCTGCCCCCAATCCCTCCCAGCATCAGAGTCTTTGCCAATGAGTCAACTCTTTGCATGAGGTGGCCAAAGTACTGGAGTTTCAGCTTTAGCATCATTCCTTCCAAAGAAATAACAGGACTGATCTACTTTAGAATGGACTGGTTGGATCTCCTTGCAGTCCAAGGGACTCAAGAGTCTTCTTCAACACCACAGTTCAAAAGCAACAATTCTTCAGCGCTCAGCCTTCTTCACAGTCCAACTCTCACATCCATACATGACTACTGGAAAAACCATAGCCTTGACTAGACTGACCTTAGTCGGCAAAGTAATGTCTCTGCTTTTGAATATGCTATTTAGGTTGGTCGTAACTTTTCTTCCACGGAGTAAGCATCTTTTAATTTCACGGCTGTAGTCACCATCTGCAGTGATTTTGGAGCCCCAAAAAATAAAGTCTGACACTGTTTCCACTGTTTCCCCATCTATTTCCCATGAAGTGATGGGACCAGATGCTATGATCTTCGTTTTCTGAATGTTGAGCTTTAAGCCAACTTTTTCACTCTCCTCTTTTTCATCAAGAGGCTTTTTAGTTCCTCTTCACTTCTGCCATCAGGGTGGTGTCATCTGCAGCTGGCAGTAACAATTACCTCAACCTCAAGTTGATCCTGGGGGGACAACCAGCTGGGGGCTCTTAGATACTGTCAGGAGCACTCCCCTCAGTGTGTGGACTAGAAATAAATACAGACATTGCTGGATGTTGGGGGCAGGGGTTGGCAGGGAGGGGAGAGGTTAAGAGAACAGAGGGACTGTAAAATCACTCTCCACTGTGAACCTCTGCTCTACAGCACAGTGAATCTCTTCCAGACTTCTACACACACCTGTATGTGGGATGCCCTTTCTGTTTGTCAGCTTTTAAGCTTTAGCTTTCTACAAGATTTAGATCTTCTGTGGAGCTTTTTCATCATTCTTCCCAAAACTGTTTGTGCTCCTTGGTGCTCTAAAGCACAGAGCTGTAAAGTGATTATAGGCTTGAAAGTGTATAAAGCTCCTACTATATTCCAACCATTATGCTAGGTTCTAGGGATAGAGCCTTGAAGAAGATAAACACTTTTTGCCTCATGTTGCTTACAGTCCAGCTTATTTTTTTTTATTTTTTTATTAATTGTTCTACAGAATTTTGTTTTTTGTCAAACCACTTTATTTTATATCACAAATATTTGCAGTTCCTATATAGACTGTAAATTCCTAGAAGGCTGGGACCAAGTGACAGGTCTTATTCATTTCTGTACCCCCTAACTCCTTACATAATATTTGGCATAGGGTTGGTCTTCATAACTATTTAATGAATAAAGACAATAATTTATTGCCCTCTCTGCATCTCCACTTGTATTACCCTAATTCAGGTTCTCTTCATTGCAAATAGGAACTCTTGACTGTTTCCAGATGAACTATCCTGACTCCATTTGCCCTATTCAGATCCCACCTTCCACAAAGACACCAGAAGGAGAGGTCCAGAATACCAGTCTTGGAAGCCATCAGTGTTTCTTGGTGCATCTGGTGTCTTAAAGACAAGTGTCTGTAACATGGTTGAGTCTGCCCTTGTCTGGTCACTCCCATCTCTGCATTCTCTCCAGGATCACTGTGCTATTTCAGACCCCGGATGCTTTGTTTCTGCTGCTTTCTCTTATCTGCAGTTTCCTGTCTTCTGCTGGGTAACTCCCAACTCATCCTTGAAGATTCAGTTCAAGAAGTGCTTCTTCCTGGAAGCCTCTTCTGGACTAACTAGCTGACTAAGTTGGGTGGTCCTCTTGTGTGTCCCACAGTGCTAGTATCTACTTGTGATTTCTTTATTAAAAAAAAAAAAAAACTTGTTTATTTCAATATTTAAGATCCTGTGTCAGATCTTAGTTGTGGCACACTGAATCTCTGGACTCTCTAGTTGTGGCTGGTGGGCTTAGTTGCTTTATGGCACGTGGGATCTTAGTTCCCCAGCCAGGGATCGACGTGCATCTCTTGCATTGCAAGGCAGATTCTTGACTACTGGACCACCAGGGAAGTCCCCTAATTGTAATTTCTTAATTGGCTATTGAGGGGTATGCCTACCCAGTTCAGTGAGTTTCTTGAGAGCAGGACTACTGGCTTTCATCTTGGTATCCCAAGTGTCTATCACAGTGACTGAAAAGCAATAGGCACTTAGATTTTGTGTGAATGAAAGGTTAGTAACTGGACCTTTTATTTAAAGTAAAAATTTCAAATAGAGGCCCTCCATGATTATATATTTGTTTTTATTTTTCACAGATATTGGTATCAACTTGACAGATCCTATGTTCAGAGGAATTTATAGGGGGGTTCAAAAGCATCAAGGTAAACTTTTCTTTTATTAAGCTATTTATGAAGACAAATTTTCTGACTCAAGAGCATAAAAAGCTTAACCCACTCTTAAAATTGAAATATTAAAGGATTTATTGTGCGTCTTGGATAAAACTATAAACAAAGTGAAACCCATATCAGCTATATTGGTAAACCACGATCGTGAACATGTGTAAAATAGCTATTGTCACAAAATGTTACAAAGTTTACAACTTTGAACATAGCAATTGAGATTTTTGCTGCTAAGTCGCTTCAGTCGTGTCTGACTCTGTGCGACCCATAGACGGCAGCCCACCAGGCTCCTCCGTCCATGGGATTTTCCAAGCAAGAGTACTGGAGTGGGGTGCCATCGCCTTCTCCAGAAATTGAGATAACCATATGCATAACCGTATGCATAAAAGGCAAGCCATAGTGCTTCCGGTTTTGCCGCGGAGGCACGTGAAGGTCGGTGAGTTGCCGCGGAGTTTGTCTCCGGCCGCGGGGCGGCGCCGGGATGGATCCCTCCGCGTCGTCCTCCTCCGCGTCGGATATGGGCTCAGTTGACCCGCGGCTGCGGCATTTCATCGAGGTGGAGACCCAGAGGCAGCGCTTCCAGCAGCTGGTGCACCAGATGACGGACCTTTGCTGGGAGAAGTGCGTGGACAAGCCTGGACCAAAGTTGGACAGCTGGGCTGAGGCCTGTCTCGTGAACTGAGTTGAGCGCTTCATTGATACGAGCCAGTTCATCGTGAAACGACTGGAGCAGACGCAGAAATCGAAGGCAGGCTTCTCAGAAAACCTTTCTGACTGACCTCAGCATTACCTCTTTGGAAATGAAAGGTAGTTCAAGAAATGAAGAGAGTTGATGGGGTGGTTGAAGAAGGCTGTAGGGGAATTGGCTCTCACCTTCGTCACTCTTGGGACAGCCTGTCCTCTCAGAATGAACAAAGACCAGGGTTTGTTGCGGGCGGGGATTTGAGGGTTAGATGTGTTTGGGGTTGTTTTTTTAATGCTAATCTTGTGAAAACAACTGATAGATGAGTGGAAAACTACTAGATGAAATTATTGTATGTGGGACGATGCTCTTCTCGTAGTCCCATTAGCTGCTTCCTATAATTTTAATAGTGGAATTGCTATATAAATTGACAGTGGGACCACATAGGTAATAATCTGTTAATTTGTTTTTTGTGTGGGTTCATTTCAGAGTTCTGGGGATACCAGTGTACATGTTTGTGTCTCAGGGGCAGCAGTCTGGGAAGAGTAATTTGGTACTTAACTGTAGGCCTCCTTATCTAGTGTTTGACTATGGGTAATGGCAAAATGTATGGTATGTTCATACAGTACATTCCAACTTCCTGGATTATCTCCCTCCCTTATACTGTGATTCACTTAAATATCTATATAAAGTATTGTCTCAAGCTAGGACAGGTTGCCTGAGAGTCTAGAGGCCTTTAGTTAAAGGAAGCTAGCCAGTGAACATAATTTTCATACTAAACTGTCACAGGAAGAAGTTAACTTACCGTGAATATCAGGGTCCAAAAAATTTATAAAGATGTGCCTAAATGAGAAAATTAAGATTTGGGCCAGTCAGAAGCTAACAGCAGTATCAGGTAGAGGTGCATGCCTATTGTAAATCAGTATAGTTTCCATTTACTGCTTTTTTTCATCATTGAAATAAAAGCTTCTAAATGAAAAAAAAAGCAAACCATAAACCCAGACAGACTTTTCGCCCTTTTGGTCAACAAAACAGAAGTATAGTTCACCTATTTTGCCTTATATGGGTTTCTTTTTTTTTTTTTTAAGGTATTACTAGGTCTTATATGATAAGCATTTATCAAATAGTATTGATTTGACTTTGATTTAGTAACTGTGATTTCTATGTATTCTTTCAATATAGGATAATTAAATTATAGGTAAGTGAGTTCTTATTTACCAGATTTTAATGTGGGCTTCGTCTCTTGCAGATGACTTACAAGACGTAATAGAGAGAGCTGTTCAGATTGGTGTTAAAAAGGTAACATTTCATTTTTGTTATTATGATTAAAAAAAAACAAACCTAAATTTTGGTTAAAAACACTGCAGATGAGAAAGAGCCAATGCCACACTTAGCATTTTGTCATATGTATTGTCATATTAGCAAGTTAATGAAATAAAATATGAAAATATTATGTTCTCATCAGTTTAAGTGACACACACCTTGTGGGTGGTTCTTCCATGTGATCAGAAATGTAGTAAATGGCCAAGTCTTCTTGAAGAAGTTTTTTAAAACCCATCTGAATTACCAGGTTTCTTAAGTGGCAACTATTAGTAGATTTTATAACATTGCTTTGGCTAGAAGTAACAATCATCAAAAAGATATATCTCTAATCACCGTGTTAAGCTTTTATACTGTGTGCAACATTTCAAGCAACTGAGAGAACACTTTAATTTTTATGGTAATAATTTGATAATCAGGAGAATTCCTACTACTTTTAGAGAGTTCTAAGCAAATGAATTTTAGCTCAGTGTCAAATTGTTTGAATAGATATTTCTCTTTAACTGGTATTTTTTAAAGTAGCAAGCTAGCCCACACATGAGCACAGGGAATTGGATTTAAGTTCCATAAGGCTTCCTGGCAGCTCAGTGGTAAAGAATCCGCCTGCCAATGCAGAAGACAAAAGTTCGATCCCTGATCAGGGAAATCCCACATGCTGGGAAGCAGCTAAACCGCTGATTGAGCACGTGCTTTAGAGCTGGGAGCTGCAGCTACTGAGCCCACACACCCTAGAGCCCATGCTCTGCAACAAGACAGCCCCCCACAATGAGAAACTCCCGGCACCAAAACCGGGGAGGAGCCCCCACTCACCACAAGTAGAAAAAAGCCCGCACAGCTATGAAGACCCAGCTCAGCCAAAGATAAAAATAATGAGTAAATAAACTCTATATATGTATGTACACACACACACATATATATATAAAGATTTAAGTTCCATAGTATGATATCAGGGCACTTGTTAGCTACTGCTTGTAAGTTAAATAAACCTCAGTTTTAAAAAGTGACCAGGTGAGTTCTGCAGGTTGGTATGTGACAGTTGAAGAGAGAGAAGCATTTTGGAAAAAAAAAGCAGGAAAGCATGTTTGGGAAACTTGTTGACACTCTGTTAAAGTGGACTTATTTTATTCCTTTCTGTTTCAGTTTATGATTACAGGTGGAAATCTACAAGACAGTAAAGACGCACTGCATTTGGCACAAACAAATGGTATCCTCATGTTACTTTTACCTCCCACAATGTGAATTAAGTTATTTTGAAGAAGTCTTTCTGAGAACTGCCTCAGGTACAGATACAGCAGATCGTGACTGTAACAGCAGGAAGATAGACTGATTCAGTGGGACATGATTAAGATGAAAAAATTCAAAGTGCCCATTGTCATATCAGATGAGCCTCTTGTATTTAATAAGGATTATTTTAAGATTTCACTTAATGAGAATTAAGTTCACTAGGCATAGAATTTAACCTCAGATATTCCTGATACAGAATTTTTGTGTGTATACTGTAATATGTTTAAGATATGAGTTGCTTTTTATTTGCTCTTTAACTTAAGCTACAAAAGATCATTTATTAAAATATTTATCATGCAGATCAGAGACACTGTGCAAGGCCCCAGGAGTGCAAGTAATAATGTAGTATTATAACCCTTCATCGGAGAAGGCAATGGCACCCCACTCCAGTACTCTTGCCTGGAAAATCCCATGGATGGAGGAGCCTGGTAGGCTGCAGTCCACAGGATCGCTAAGAGTTGGACATGACTGAGCGACTTCACTTTCACTTTTCACTTTCATGCATTGGAGAAGGAAATGGCAACCCACTCCAGTGTTCTTGCCTGGAGAATCCCAGGGACGGGGGAGCCTGGTGGGCTGCCGTCTATGGGGTCGCACAGAGTCGGACACGACTGAAGCGACTTAGCAGCAGCAGCAGCATAACCCTTCATAGGCTCACCTTATAGACTAAATAAATACAGGCATATGAACATAAAGTTTCAGAGTTGATTCCTACAAGAACCCTAGTTACATAAAACACCCTCCTTTATCTGATGTTTATTTACTTAAAACTTTTTGTGGTTTGTTTTTGCTGGGAGGGGCCAGTAGCATACTTCATGTGCTTAACACTAAAGAATTAGGTATTCCATGTTATTTTTCAAAGTACTGATTTATTCATTAAAAGCTGTTATTTATTGAAATCTTTGAAAATGCATACTTCAGGATTCACTGACACTTTAGTGATTAAAGTCCTAAAAACATCTTCCTAGAGGCTTTTGATGTATATAAGAATATTACCTCCCATACTTCCTTCCATACATAATATTATCTTCATATTACCTTCCTTATTCGTTATCCACAAACAGATGGCTTTTAAAAGGTCTCGGTTCTTCCACTCCTCTTCCACTCCTGTGCATGTTAAAGCAGTTTTCATATTCATGTCCAAAAATGGCATTAGTATTCCAAAAATTCTTATGTGATTAATCTAGTGCATTTCTGATAGTTTGACTAGTTTATGGGTATTGTTAAAAATGGACCAGTTGAAATTATGTGATATTCTTCTTTCATATTAAATATAAATATGGAAAAAATACTTTGAAAATAATCCTAAGCATTATTTTGTGCTAGATATGTTTTTCAGTACCGTGGGGTGTCATCCTACAAGATGTGATGAATTCGAAAAGAATGACCCTGATCATTACCTGATGGAGTTGCTGAATCTTGCTGAAAGCAACAAGGGGAAAGTTGTAGCAGTAGGGGAATGTGGACTTGGTCAGTGTCAACTCACCCTGTTCGTGTGACTCAGTTTGAAAAAAGCTGATTTGTTCTTTACAAATCATGAGTAATTCTTGATTCTTTTTTATCTTTTAAAGATTTTGACCGACTACAGTTTTGTTCCAAAGATACTCAGCTCAAGTAAGGAAATTTATTGTCTTTAGAAATTTTTGTAAAATCTTAAGGGTGGTTTTTAAACAGTTTTTATCAGTTAAGAATGTAGTTAGGTTAAGCTTCAGAGTTTTTTTGTTTTTTTTTTTCCCTTTGTATATAAGAAGTTAAGCAAAACAGATTCCATGCACACTTGTATGGAATTTGTGAAGGGTGGAAGAATGCGGTTCCCTATTGGTTTAACCATCTAATTTATTAGAAACAGGGATGATTTTTACATGCTAGACTTTTGATTTTTGTTTGTTTGATAATAAGTGCATTCATACATGAACCATTCCAGTGAAATAAATTCAGTTGTGAGGCATATGACTTAAGAGTAAAAGATATTTTTTAAAAAGAGTATAGGGTCAATTACCAAAGCTACAAAAGCATATTTCACTCTTGTTGGGCTTTGGATATTGTGATTGGAAGTTGAGAATCCTTTTGTAGGAGCCATCTTGAGAGGGTGTCTTCTGAGAAAACGCCAAGCTCACAAGCTTCAGAGACCTCCTATAATACCATTGCCTATAGCTGTTAGTTGGAGTTCCTGTCGCCAGACTATTGGGTTGTGTTGAAGGCTGAAAAGAAAAATTGTGTCATGGGCTTAATTTAGGACCTAGGCATTTGTTGAGTTTCAGGTACAGTGTATTAATCATCAGATGATAAAACAGAATGAGCTTCTGGATGAGGCTAATTTAGGTATTCATCTATTCAGCAAATATTTATGGAGTAGTATGTGCCAGAACCTACTGGGAACTCGTAGTATACAGAACTATAAGTAAGGTGTAATATCTGCTCCTTGAGCATTTAAGAATAAACAGCCCTTCATCCTGCTTAGGTTCTCAAACAAGACAGGAGTCTGGATCAAATTCTCTCTTAAGATACTATCTAGCTTGCTCATAATATTTAATAACCATTTTTGTCATATGATCTTGGGTTAAGCCAGTGCTTGATAGCCTGAAGGGACTTTGTAAATTATGCCTGCCAGAAGTGTGCTTCCTCCTGCCCTCCCCTGCCTACACATGGCAGCCCCAGTGTGTCTGGTCCATGTATCGTACCCTGGACTTCAGGGTCCAGAATTCCTGAAGGACCATAACCACGTGACACGATGGGGTAATGTTCTGTGGACCCTTCCTTTCAGGCTTCAGGGTAATAGAGCCTTTCAGAGCTGTTTAGTTGGTAGCATGTTATTTGCTGTGTTTTTTCAGGGACATTGACTGATTACTGGTAGGATTACTAAATCTTTGTACCTCTCTTGAATACTATGTAGGTCAGTTCACTTAACCTTAGAAGTTCATATATTCACACTTAAATAGAGGAACAGTTAGTCTGTAATAGTTTCTTAGGTTAAGCCTGTAGGTCGTAATGCCTCCATTTTCATGGCTGTTTTTGGTCAAGATGAGCCTCAGGAAGTGAACAGATGGTGGGGTGTGATCATCAAGGGCAGTGGCAGAGTTCCTCAAGATTTCTTGCCCATGACTTTATCCGATGACACAAACTGATTCTGATATGCAACCGAAATGCTTTAAACCTGAATTTTGTGGGTGTTACATGAAGACACTGATAGTATCAGCTCTGCAAATACTTCACCATCATCTTAAGATCAGAACTTAAAAACAGTATATGTATAGCAGTGCATAGTTCATGGGCTTCTGTGGTGGGTCAGTGGTAAAGAACCCGCCTGCCAATGCAGCAGACTCAGGCTTGAGATCTTCCCTGTGTTGGGAAGATCCCCTGGAGAAGGAAATGGCAACCCTCTCCAGTATTCTTGCCTGGAAAATCCCACGGACAGAGGAGCCTGACAGGCTACAGTTCATGGTGTCAAAAAGAGTCAGACATGACTTAGCGACTAAACAACAACATATAGTTTATGCTTCAGCACACATGCCAGTTGTCCAGGTGTTGTCCTGTAAGAGAGAGTTGAATTCCGTTGGTTAAGTAAAGGATTATCAAGTGTCTCTTCAGTCTGATACAAAGAAGAATAAATACGGCAAAAGCCATCACAATATTGTAAAGTAATTATCCTCCAATTTAAATAAATAAAAAATTTAAACAAAGACTTGGTTCTTATGCCTCTATAGACAATAGAGGACATAAATAATTAAATTGGTTGGAAAAGCTATCAGAAAGCATGTGAACAGCAGAGGGAAGGACTCACTTTCTGGGGCAGTCAGATGGCTTTGCTAAGGTGACAGAATATGACCGAGGCCTCTTCCAGAGCAAGTAAAGCTAAGGACAAACTAAAGTACCATAGAAATTTTAAATAGATGGGCAGTTCAATTTGAGATTTCATTTTCTTATAAAACATCAAATGACAGCTTAAAAAAAAAAATGACACACCAGTAGTAATTGTGTTTGGATTGTTGTCTTAGAAACAGATAGCTGTGTTATCTACCTTCGCTTCCTCTTTTCCCATAAGGTGTACCCACAGCATCACTCCTGTTCTCTGCCACTTAGCACTCTGTCCTTGTTTCAACATTTCTCACACTGTAATAAGTGGGTTTGTGTTAACCCCTTCCACTCCCACAACGTGTTAGTGTCTGAGTTCTTCAGAGGCACAGACCAAGTCTTCCTCATGTTCTAGCTCCTGTGCCACCTAGCACAGTACTCTGAGCACGCTGTAAATGTGCACAGAATTTTTAATAATGAGGGAAGCATCTTTTTGATTCTTATAGAGCATCATGGATAAAAAGTTTATAATTCAGCTTTTACTGTTGGGTCTGTTGGAAGAATTTAGACTTTGGTTTGTGCTTACATATGCCAGTTGTCCATCTGACACAATTACTAGTGTGCAATTTGTCATTGTTTTGCCTTATAAAGGAAAAGTGTATAGTCAGGAAAATGATGTATGAGAAGAGACAAATAGAAAATAAGTTAGTATAATGGATTAGGAAGGAGGCAATACCAAAAAGAAAAAAAAAACGTGCTACTATGCAGTAGACAAAATATCTGAAAAAAACAAACAAAAAAAGGCACTAGATAACGTAGTATTAAAAATAAGACCTTTTGAATCAGCAGATCTTTATGTTTGAATCATATCTGCCTTTTGGTGTTTTGCTTTGTAAATTTCAATTTCCTCATCTTTAAAACGGGGATACTGTGCCTACCTTTCTTAACACTTGGCATGTAAAGTCCCTTGTGCTGTGCCTGACAAAGAGTCAGTACTGAATAAGTGTTAGAAATATTGCCATCCTAAAAGAAGACACTGGCTATAGTTTTTGTTTGGGGCTTTTGAAAAGTTTTTTTTTTTAAGAGAAGAAAAGAAAAGCAAGTAGATAAGGAAAAGTCGTGATTTAGATATGGAAAGATTAGCCTTTAAGCATACCCTGCATTTTCTGCATTTTCGGTTGCTTTGCCTGGTGCTACACTCCTTTCTTTGTTGCAGGTTGAGTTATGTTCATTTGAGTGGGAGGAATTTGCTTTGGGCATTTTTCTTGGGATTTTAGAATGTTGATAGGTGCAGTGGTATTTAATCAGACATAAGACAGAATTTCAAAATAATCATTTGGAGCTTTAAGGAATGTAAGGGCTGATGGCATGGAGTATCTCACTCTCCCATTTGGCTGAGGCAGGATTAACACTGAATTGAGGTGTATGGCTGGAATGCTTGGGTCTTTGGATTTACATCAAGCCAAATTACAGGCATTCCTCGGAGATAACAGGGGTTCGGTTCCAGACCATCACAACAAAGCAAGTCACGGGGATGTTTTAGTTTCCCAGTGCATATAAAAGTTAGGTTTACACTATATTGTAGTCTGTCAAGTATGTGATAGGATTATGTCTTAAAAAACAATATACAGACTTTAAAAATGTTTCATTGCTGAAAAATGCTAACCATCATCTGAGACTTCAGCCAGTCTTTTTGCTGGTAGAAGGTCTTGCCTCAGCGTTGATGGTTGTTAACTGATCCAGGTGTTAGCTGCAGCGATTTCTTAAAATAAGACAACGATGAAGTTTGCTGCATTGATTGACTCTTCCTGTCACGAATTGTTTCTCTGTAGCATGCAGTGCTGTGTGGTAGCATTTTACCCACAGTAAAACCTTTCAAAATAGGAGTCAGTTCTCACAAACTCTGCCACTGCTTTATGAAACTAAGTTTATGTCATGTCATTTCAACAGTCTTCACAGCATCTTAACCGGGAATTGATTTCATCTCAAGAAACAGCTTTCTTTGCTCATCCATAAGAAGCAACTTCTCATCCATTAAAGTTTTATCATAAGATTATGCAGTTCAGTCACATCTTTAGGCCCTGCTTCTAATCCTGGTTCTCTTGCTATTTTCATCACATCTGTAGTTACTTCCTCCACTCAAGTTTTAACCCCTCAAGGCCATCTATGAGAGTTGAAATCAACTTCCAAACTCCTGTTAATGTTGAGATTTTGACCTTTTCCCACAAATCATGAATGTTCTTAATGGTATCTAGAATGGTGAATCCTTTCCAGGTTTTGTTTATTATGGCCAGATACATCAGAGGAATGGATGGCAGCTATAACTTCACAAAATGTTTTTCTTAAATAATAAGACTAGAAAGTGAAAATTACTCCTTGATCTATGGGCTGCAGAATGGATGTTGTGTTAGCAGGCATGAAAACAACATGAATCTCGTTGTACATCCCCATTAGTGCTCTGGGGTGAACGGGTGCATCGTCAGTGAGAGCATAGGCAGAGTAGATTTTTAACATAATTCTTTTTTTCTCCTTTCCCTTCCCACCCCCTTC
>SJXQ01009285.1:30672-77233 GCA_006408695.1 Aepyceros melampus | reverse complement strand
TTATGTGCATACACACATTCACATAAAAAATGGATATTTCATAGACTACTAGCTGAATTCTAAATAAATACAACTGATATTTATACTGGATAAGGTAGAATCTGAAGAGATGTGTATAAGAGACAGGGACTACCCTGACCAGGGATCGAATCCATGCACCCTGCAGTGGAATCAAAGTCTTAACCACTGGCCCACCAGGGAAGTCCTAGCATAATTCTTAAGGGTCCTAGAATTTTCAGGTTGGTAAATGAGTATTGGCTTCAACTTAAAAGTCACTAGTTGCATTAGCCCCTGACAAGGGTGTGAGTGTATCCTTTGAAGCAGGCATTGACTTCTCTCTAGCTATAAAAGGCCTTGATGGTATCTTTTTTTCAATGTAAAGCTGTTTCATCTGCATTGAAAATCTATTGTTGAGTATAGTGACCTTTGTTAATTATCTTCACTAGATTTCCGGATACCTTGCTGCAGCTTCTACATGAGCACTTGCTATTTCACCTTGCACTTAAAAAAAAAAAAATTATTTTTAATTGGAGGATAATTCCTTCACAATATTGTGATGGTTTCTGCCATGCATCAACATGAATCAGCCATAGGTATACATATGTCCCCTCCCTCTTAAACTGCCTTTAAACCAAACTTCTTGGTTGTCTTATTTTAGAATTGCTGCAGCCACCCCAAACATCATCTTGTACTTTTATGTTATAGAGATGGCTTCTTTTCTTAAACCTCACAAACCACCCTCTGCTGGCCTCAGACTTTCCTACTGCAGCTTCCTTACCTCTCTCAGCCTGCATAGAACTGAAGTTAATTTGGATCTTGCTCTGGATCAGGCTTTAGCTAAGGGAATGTTATGGCTGGTTTGATCTAATATCTAGACCACTAAAACTTTCTCCATGTCAGCAGTAAGGCTGTGTTGCTTTCTTATCATTTGTGTATTCATGGGAATAGCACTTTTGTTTCCTTTAGGAACTTTAACTTGGCATTTACAATTTGGCTAACTGGCTCAAGAGGCCTACCTTTTGGTCTGTCTTGGCTTTAAAAGTGCCTCCCTTGCTAATCTTAAATATTTCTAGCTTTTGATTTAAAGTGTGAGACCCAAAACGCTTCCTTTTATTTGAACACTCAGGGGCCATTCGTTGGATTATTAGTTGGCCTAATTTCAATGTTGTTGTGTCTCAGGGAACAGAGAGGCTCAAGGAGACACACACACTGTTGATCAGCTTTGCTATCTGGTATGGGCAAGGTTTGTGGCACCCCAAAACTACAATTATAGTGAGATCAAAGATCACTGATCACAGATCCAATCATGAAAGTATGGTAATACAATACAGTACAGATATGATCTGAAAAGGTTTGAAATATTACAGGAATTACCAAAATGTGAGACAGAGACACAGAGTGAGCAAATGCTATTGGAAGAATGGCGCCAATAGACATGTTTCATGTGGAGTTGCCACAAACCTTCAATTTGTTAAAAAAAAAAAAAAAAACCAGTATCCGAGAAGCTCAGTAAAACAAGATATGTCTGTAGTAATTACTGGTACTCTGAGGTTGAACTTTGCAAGCTCTTGTTGACCTTAAAATCAAAGAAGCAGTACTACAACCAGAAGCAAATTAAAACTTTGCTAAAAAGAGCAAATTTAACTCAAGTAAAGATTAATTCCCATTTCTGAATTTTTAAAAACCCTAGATAAAAGAAGCAGAGAAGTCTCTTAATAGATGCCACTTCCTGCCCTTTAGCTTCTGTTATTTCATTACCACTGTGGGTTGTTTTTCCTTTAAAGCCAATAGCCATATGATGTTAAGTACCAATTATCCTCAATTTGTATTATTAGGAATGGTGTTTTACCTCTTAGTTTTCTTATATAATACCTAGTTATTAGCTTGAGCACATTGGCCTTTCTTTCCTCAAAGTATTAAAAATCCCTGGAAGCACATTGTTTGGGCATCTGTTATTTTCATATATTATACTTTTGCCTCCTCTGGGATAGGAAGGCTTATTTCCAAGCTGATCATTAGATTCTGTAAATCTGTGTCTTGGTTGTGTGGCTGTGTGTAGCCAGAAGCCACATACAGAGTAAAGTTTACATAATGACTGGAGAACACTTCACTGCTGACATTTGAATTACTTTAGAGGTTATGGAAGTAATGACTAGTAGTAATTATTAAAATATTTTTTTCTTCCAAGTGTTTGTTTATATTTCCTACACTGTGAAGTTTCAGCACTATGCTAATTAACTGAAAGTATTTTTACTTATTCTAATCCAGCAGAATCTGAAACAAAAAACAAAAAAATGATGGATAATACATAGACCAGCAACTTTAGGATGACTGTTTCTTTGAGAAGTACATTTCTATTTCTGATTTAAAATTGAAGACTGTCAGGAGTTTTACAAAGGAGGTGCTCTAGGAAAATAGTTTTCTGGCATTTCCAGGAGATGGGATATAGGAAAACACAGCAAAGGAGATTTAAGTTAAATAGAAAAATTGTTCCAAACACCTTAATAAAAGCTAAACCCTTGTCTGTAACTCCTGGTTTAGCTTAAATTGCATGACCATTAATGAAACCGGGAGAGAACACCACTGAAATGAAAGGGAACCTGAACTTCCAGCCTGTCATGCCTGCAATACTGTCATTATATGCTGGAAACAGGAAGAGGCTTCTTGAAAGCCTCCTGTGTTGTTGTGATCTTAGACAAGGCCTTACACCCGCTCTGATATCAGCTCTTTCCTATTCTAGGGTTACTTTGAGGATTAGATGAGATAATAGTATGAGGCGCTTGAAAAACTTTTTTCTAAAGTCCTCTAAAATGTTCAGTACTGCCACTTGATTATCATGTAGTTTTCTTTTTCTGAAAAAGAATATTTCAGTTTTTGTGCTCATTTGTTTAATAAATCCTCTGCGTTGTTTTTTCAGGGACTCCTCCTTTTTGCTCAGTGGCAGTAACTTGTATAACAGCACATGAAAACCACTGAGTGTAATGCCTGGCTTCTCCCTGGGATGAGTTGATTCCCACTGGAGATGATCAGCCAGCTTTGGGGACAAGGGGCTGGCCATGTCTCTTCTGCCACCAACACCCACTTTGGGGAAGGGATCCATGGATATTAGGAGGGTGTCCACTTCATTTGTTGGGATTTAGTCAGAAAGCTAGTTAAAGGTAATTATTTGGGAAAACAGTCCCCATCACTGTATACTTAAACCTTATATAGCTCTTTACTTCCAGCAATGAGATGGTAAAGAACTACCTAATTATCTGGCAGTTATAATGGAAAAACTAACAGACATTTCTGAAAATAATTTTGTAATCCCAGAAAATCAAGTAACTCTTTAGGGAGTCTTTATAAAAGCCTTTGGGTAGGTCTGATGTATTTTAAATGCCTGAGTTCATATTTCTGTTCTATAATTTCTAGAGAATAAAAGTCCTTTAACGTAAAAATCATTTGACAATTATCCTTCTCATACTAAAATAAAATTTTTAGTGAGGAAAAAAATTTTTTTTTGCATTATGCAGGTATTTTGAAAAACAGTTTGAACTGTCAGAACAAACGAAATTACCCATGTTTCTTCATTGTCGGAACTCACATGCTGAATTTTTGGGTAAGCTAAAGCTAACATCATATAAGAATTTGCAGAAATCAAGCTATTTGCTAAAAGTTGTTTCTGTTTTAAATTCACAGACATAATGAGAAGAAATAGAGATCGGTGTGTAGGTGGAGTGGTAAGTATAGAAATTTCTTTTAATAAATGATTCACAAAAGCACCTTGGTTGTTAAGGTTGGCCACTACAGAGTAATTTAGATGTCAGCAATAAAGTTACTAGGTTCTGCTCTCTCAAATTAATTGAGGGCATATAAATTTACTGTTGAATCTATGGACCAGATAAGGTATAAGTATAAACCACCCTGTTTTAGTTGCATTTACTTTTGTTCAGAGTCCAGGAATGAGTACAGAAATCTGTTCATAAGAAAACCCCATGAATTCAGTTCTACACCTTGTAATAGTCTGCATGACCTTTTTCTCTATTTCTTCCCTCAGCCATTCTTCAGTGTTTTTCCATGTAAATTTTGAGCAAAATATAAATTTAACAATATTTTTAAATATTTTAGCACTGTTTTCAGCTTTGCATTCGTTTCTTATAACTATTGGTTTGTTGTTACTCTGGTTAGAGACACATTCTCATTTCTGTAGTTTGCTTCTGTGAGCTGTGGTCATTCAGTTCCATAAATATATATCCATAGCAGTGATTTTTTTTTTTTTTTGAATCATAGATTTCTTTGAAAATTGCTTCAGAAAAATGCTCACGTGTACAATTTTCACATATAATTTTAGGGGAGACTCACCAATCTCTAGGAAAGCTGTTATCCAGGTGTATGAAATCCCATAGTTATACTGTGCCAGAAAAGGAGGTGAGCTGGCAAGGAGCGCATACTGTATGCCCACGTTGCATTGCTTTGATAGTTTCGTGTATATTTTCTCAAGATTTTAGCCTCTGCTTCCTAGTTCATACTACTAGTGATATGCACGTTTTCTGCACTGCTCTGGTGTTATCATCCTGCACATTTTCATCGGTCCTTTCAGTCAGTCAGTTCAGTCACTCAGTCGTGTCCAGGACTGCAGCATGCCAGGCGTCCCTGTCCATCACCAACTCCCAGAGCTTGCTCAGATTCATGTCCATTGAGTCGTTGATGCCATCCAGCCATCTCATCCTCTGTTGGCCCCTTCTCCTCCTGCCTTCAATCTTTCCCAGCATTAGGGTCTTTTCCAGTGAGTCAGTTCTTCGCATCAGGTGGCCAGAGTATTGGAGTTTCAGCTTCAGCATCAGTCCTCCCAATGAATATTCAGGACTGATTTCCTTTAGGATTGACTAGTTTGATCTCCTTGCAGTCCAAGGGATTCTCAAGAGTATTCTCCAACACCACAGTTCAGTGCTCAGTTTTCTTTATGATCCAACTTTCACATCCATACAACAACTACTGGAAAAATGATAGCTTTGACTAGGTGGACCTTTGTCGACAAAGTAATGTCTTTGTTTTTGAATATGCTGTCTAGGTTTGTCATAGCTTTTCTTCCAAGGAGCAAGCGTCGTTTAATTTCATGACTGCAGTCACCATCTGCAGTGATTTTGGAGCCCCCAAAAATAAAGTCTGTCATTTTTTCCATTGTTTCCCCATCTATTTGCCATGAAGTGATGGGACTGGATGCTGTGATCTTAGTTTTTTGAAAATTGAGTTTTAAACCAGCTTTTTCACTCTCTGCTTTCACTTTCATCAAGAGGCTCTTTAGTTCTTCACTTTCTGCCATAAGGATGGTGTCATCTGCATGTCTGAGATTATTGATATTTCTCCCGGCAATCTTGATTCTAGCTGTGCTACATCCAGCCTGGCATTTTGCATGATGTACTCTCCATGCATGTTAAATAAGCAGGGTGACATATACAGCCTTGATGTACTCCTTTCCCAATCTGGAACCAGTCTGTTGTTCTATATACAGTTCTAACTGTTGCTTCTTGACCTGCATACAGATTTCTCAGGAAGCAGGTAAGGTGGTCTGGTATTCCCATCTCTTTAAGAATTTTCCATAGTCTGTTGTGATCCACAAAGTCAAAGGCTTTGGTGTAGTCAATAAAGCAGATGTTTTCTGGAACTTTTGTTTTTTCTGTGATTCAGCAGATATTGGCAATTTGATCTCTGCTTCCTCTGCCTTTTCTCAATCCAGCTTGAACACCTGGAAATTCTTGGTTCATGTCCTGCTGAAGCCTGGCTTGGAGAATTTTGAGCATTACTTTGCTAGTGTGTGAGATGAGTGCAATCATGAGGTAGTTTGAACATTCTTTGGCATTGCCTTTCTTCAGGATTGGAATGAAAACTGACCATTTCTAGTCCTGTGGCCACCGCTTTTTCCAAATTTGCTGGCATATTGAGTGCATTACTTTCACAGCATCATCTTTTAGGATTTGAAATACCTCAGCTACAATTCCATCACCTCCACTAGCTCTGTTCATAGTGATGCTTCCTAAGGCCCACTTGACTTTGGACTCTAGGATGTCTGGCTCTAGGTGAGTGATCACACCGTTGTGGTTATCTGGGGCATTAAGATCTTTTCTCTATAGTTCTTCTGTGTATTCTTGCCACCTCTTCTTAATATCTTCTGCTTCTGTTAGGTCCATACTGTTTTTTTTGTCCTTTATTGTGCCCATTTTTGCATAAAATGTTCCCCTGGTATCTGTGATTTTCTTGAAGAGATGTCTGGTCTTTGCCATTCTATTGTTTTCCTCTGTTTCTTTGCACTGATCATGTAGGAAGGTTTTATCGTCTCTCCTTGCTATTATTTGGAACTCTGCATTCAGATGGGTATATCTTTCCTTTTCTTCTTTGCCTTCTGCCTTCTCTTCTTAGCTATTTGTAAGGCCTCCTCAGCTGTTTGTAAGACTTCCATTTTGCCTTTTTGCATTCCTTTTCTTGGGGATGGTCTTGATCACTGTCTCCTATACAGTGTCACAAATCTCCATCCATAGTTCTTCAGGCACTCTCATCAGATTGAATCCCTTGAATGTATTTGTGATTTCCACTGTATAATCATAAGGGATTTGATTTAGGTCATACCTGAATGGTCTAGTGGTTTTCTCTACTTTCTTCAGTTTAAGCCTGAATTTGGCAATAAGGAGTTCATGATCTGAGCCACAGTCAGCTCCTGGTCTTGTCCTTGCTGACTGTATAGAGCTTCTCCATCTTTGGCTGCAAAGAATATAATCAGTCTGATTTTGGTGTTGACCATCTGGTGATGTCCATGTGTAGAGTCTTCTCTTGTGTTGTTGGAAAGGGTGTCTGCTATGACCCGTGCGTTCTCTTGGCAAAACTCTGTTAGCTTTTGCCCTGTTTCATTTTGTACTCCGAGGCCAAACTTGCTTGTTAGTCCAGGTATCTCTTCAGTTCCTACTT
Source organism: Aepyceros melampus (assembly GCA_006408695.1). Lineage (NCBI taxonomy): Eukaryota > Metazoa > Chordata > Mammalia > Artiodactyla > Bovidae > Aepyceros > Aepyceros melampus. The sequence goes on along the minus strand of SJXQ01009285.1, from coordinate 70,294 downwards.
TTGCATTCCAGCCCCCTGTAATGAAAAGGACATCTTTTTTTGATGTTAGTTCTAGAAGGTCTTGTAGGTCTTCATGGAACCATTCAACTTCAGCTTCTTCAGCGTTAGTGGTTGGGGCATAGACTTGGATTACTGTGGTATTGAATGGTTTGCCTTGGAAACGAATAGAGATCACTCTGTCATTTTTGAGAATGCACCCAAGTGCAGCGTTTCAGACTCTCTTGTTGACTGTGAGGGCTACTCCATTTCCTCTAAGGGATTCTTGGCCACAGTAGTAGACAGAATGGGTCATTAGTTCACTGATTCCTAAAATGTCGATGTTCACTCTTGCCATCTCCTATACTTTATACAGATGCCATCATCATCTGTACTTTACTGATGCTATAATTTGTCCTTTAGAAGCTGTCCTTGGGAATTGAGGCTTTCGTTAATGCCCTTAAGATTATTAATGTCACTTAACAACCTTCAGGCTCTACCTCTCAGACCATTTTATTTGTAAATAGAATTTGTTTGGATGATTTTATAATATAGTTGGATCACAGGTGGTAGAGTGGTACAGAATCTGCTTGCAGTGCAGGAGACATGGATTTAATCCTGGGCCAGGAGGATCCCCTGGAGAAGGAAATGGCAACCCACTCTGGAATTCTTTCCTGGAAAATCCCATGGACAGAGGAGCCTGGTAGACTACAGTCTGTGGGGTCATAAAAGAGTCAGACACAATGTAGTGACTAAACAGCAACAGTAATACAGTTGACCTTTGAACAGTGTGGCGGTGGTTAGGGGCACCGACCCTGTGTGCATCGGATATCCACGTGTAACGTACGGTCAGCCCTGTGTATGCGCATTGCCCTCATGGTTCCACATCTGCAGATTACACCAACAAAGGATCACGGAGTACTGTGGTATTTACCGTTGGGAAAAACCAGATGTGATTGGCCCTTCTCAGTTCAGGCCTGTGGTGTTAAAGGGTCAGCTGTAGTTTAAAAAAATCCAACCTGTTTGACTTTTATTAAAAAATTTCCAAATAAAGAACTAATTTTCTACAATGGTTTATAGGGGTTGTATCTCAAATTATCTTGGTGCTATCAGAGGCTCTGTTTCTAGTCAGCTGGAAATGCTAAGAGGTAGAACCAACCCTTTTGAACAGCTGTGTTGTTTTCTTTATTTTTAAGAAACATTATCCACAGTGTGTTCAGACTCGAGATTCTGTATTAACATGACATCACTTGTTTAGTGTTTAGAGTCATTTCATATATTGTTTGATTACACAAATAACAGATATATCAAAAGTGTGAAAATTTTTACTTTAACCCCTTTATCTTTGAAGGAGAAAAAGACCATCTTAATCCATTTTGCTTGCTGAGCTGATATAGATTATGTAACAATTTACAATTTAATGATGTTCTTACAATCTCTTTATAGATCTTAAAGTTTGTCTCTTAATTCTCTTAGGGAAGAAAGTATCCTCTAACAGAAAAACGAGCATCTAAAATTTTAAATAGTTTTATACATGTCCCTGTTCCTTATGCCTTGCCTAGAGTGTGGCTCCCTCCTCCAGTCCCTTCCTAGAGCTAGAGACCTCAGCACAGCCACAGACAGAAACTTTAGGCAACCGTCTCCTCCTTTCCTCATCACATTGGAGACGACAGGTTATAATTGTGCAATTTGATTTGAAAATAAAAACTGTAGTGGCCACCTTTGAAATCCCATGTTCTGAATATCCATATTGCATTTATATTTTTATTTAGAAAGCCTTATTAAGGTTATTTAGAATTAAACTATAATAAAGTTGTGCCTTCATGTCCTTAGGTGCACTCATTTGATGGTACCAAGGAAGCAGCAGCTGCTTTGATGGACTTGGGTCTCTATATAGGGTTTAATGGTTGGTAGGTCCTTAAGTGCTTTTATTTTTTTTTAACTTTTATATTAAGCCAATTCCTTAAATTGTGTTATAGTGAAATGCTGATAAAGATTTAAATTTGTTTTATTAAAATTTGTGTGTTGGATTGATCTTGGTCTGTGCATTTTAGTAATAAACGTAAGAAATTAAATAGTATGTTACTATTCCAAATTAAAGCTCAAAAATTATAAACTGCTATTCTGTGTTCCAGTGATGGAAAACAATTTTCTGCTGAGGTCAGCAGCTAGCTTTCTCTAGCAATGCAGTTTATTTTTGGACCATTTTATGTGTTCCCAGCATTGCATGTACATATACCTAAGTGATATCCATCTACAAGGGAAAGGTCACACTGTGACAGTCATCTTCCATCTCTGTAGGCCAAGAAACGGAGGCACAGAGAAGTTAGGATACAGGTGTAAAGTCACTCAGTGCGAGAACCTTATACTCTTCCTCACTTGGTAACCTTCCTGCTTTTATACACACTTAAACCTCAGGAACCCATGCAGTCCACTAGCATGCTGGGTTCCCTGGGCTCAATTTCTTCCAAATGAGTTTTTTAATTTGGCGAGTTTTAACCAGTGTCTTTTCTCAGGATATCAGTGTAGCTCAGTAAATAAATTGCGAAATAGTGACTTCCTTCCCCTCTTTAGTGTTTTAGTTCATTATTTTATTTTTTTTTTATAAATTCCATTTTTGAGAATAGAAACATGAAATTATTTGCTCTAGAATTAAGACCTAAGTAAATGTCCTAGATGCTTCTTTTATATTTTAAATTAATCAATTATTTAATTAATTTTATAGTACATTACAGGTGGCTCAGTAGTAAAGAATCCTGCTGCTAAGCAGGAGATAAGGGTTTGATCCCTGGGTCAGAAAGATGCCCTTGAGAAGGGAGTGGCAACCCACTCCAGTATTCTTGACAGAAAAATCCCATGGACAGAGGAGCCTGGCAGGCTAGTCCATGGTGTCACAGGGTCAGACACAACAGCAGCAGCAGCACCCTTAAATGAAATTGTGGGTCAGCATGCCCAGTTCTGGCCTGTCCCACAAGGAGCTTCCGGGAAGAATCTCCATTCAGAGAGCTGGCAGTAAAATAGTCCTATTTACATAAGAGCAGAGGAAACCAAACATGGGCAACCCAGGCTTCCTTAAACATAACCAGGGGACCATCAGATAAATGAGGTGGACCAGCAGAAAGAAAGAGACCTAGATAAATAGAAAAATTAACATTAGAGGAAACTATTTAGGGAAAAGCACTTTAAAAGAGATCCTATAAAGATTTGAGATGTTGCATCTATAAAATATGAACAGAATGCTACAGGAAAAATATAAAAGAGCTTCTTAAAGATTAAAAAAAAACTTTAATAAGACTTTTTTAATTTTTAAAAAAGATTAAAAATTAATAGCACCACTGGAGGAAGCTAGGGAATCAACACACTTAAAAGACTTTTTTATTTACCTCTACCACTGAGTACCTAGTAGACAGAAATTTTCTCTTTATACAGGTATTCTAGCTAATAAATGACAGGCTGATGGAATTATAGTATCATCATTTTGCAACTCCTTATGAACTAATCAGTCTAGGCATTGGGCATCCACATCTGACTTAAAGGGCTAGATATTATGTGCTTTTGGAGAGAAGATCATACATACTACCGCCTATGAAAATCTTGGAAAAAAAATAAAATTCAACTTGAATCCGACAAGATTCTGGATTGCACTTTAGAGCTCCTTGAAGAAATGCAGAGGACGCAGGACCCTGTTAAAAGACAATGCACAGATGAAATCAAGATGGGGAGATTTTCAGGGCAAATAACTGGATTTCTTCAACATTTTTTATGGGGAAAAAAGAGATGCAGGAGAACTTAATAGGTTAAATTTAGAACACTGATGACCAACTGTAATATTTGTCCCTCATTTGAACCCTAGGTCAAACAAAAGGACTAGGTATGACAATTTGAATACTAGATTTTCTTAGACATAATAGTATTGCTTTTTAAAAAGTCCTTATGCTTAGAGATGTGTTAAAATGTTGAATCCATACTACATTTGGAGTTTCCTTATTAGGAGACAGTAGGGATAACTGGATGCACAAGATCAATCAGGAATTGATAATTGATGGGGCCAGATAATAAATACAGGCAGAGAGTTCTATATATTCTAGTTGTGTATCTATTTGAAACTCCATAAACAGTTATAACAGGTCTTGAAATAAAAAGTGCAACATACAGTATTTGTCATCATCACATTATATAGCAAACCACCCCAAAACTCATCGGCATATTATGTTAAACTTTTAACACTCGATGGGTCTGAATCAGGTGAGGTTTAATTGATAATGTGAGCTCTCTGCCACAGGGTACATGTTGGGTTCATATCTTCACTCTGTTTTCATTCCGGACGCCTAGGCACCTGGGTAACAGCTTCTTAGTGCATGGTAATCTCAGAAGATCCTGAGTGCCACTGTAAATCACAAAAGTGCATTCCAAGCCTCTGGCTGTATCATCCCTTTGGTCAAAGCAAGTCTTGAGGCCATGGCCAGATTCAGGTTCCTTCTTTCTACTAAGAAATCATGGTAAAGGTGCAGATACATAATTCTGTCAGAGAAAGAATTGGGACCAATAATCCAGTCTGTCTCAGAGTCAGAAAATGAAAATTAACCCCCCAGAAAAAGTTACAAAAGAAGCAGGGCCTAGGAGACCAATTCAGGAGTCCTGAACTTGACAAAGAAAGTCCCAGAGGGAAGAGAGAAAATCAAAGAGGAAACGTTAGTTTTTCCATGTTTTCCCTGAGTTAGGCATGGGGGAAAATCTCAATCAGAAGGTTCCAGCTGCCTAAATGGATGAAAAAGTTTCATGCCCAAACATATTATCAAGTTTCAGAATGTCTAGAGTAATGGAAGATCATACAAGTTTCCAGATTTGGGAGGGTGAGGAATGAGGGGTGCAGTGCAAAATCTTTAAAAGATTAACACAGACTGTTACAGAAAGTTATTGGATGATCAACTGATAAACACAAAAAATTTCATCCCTCCCCCCTGCACCCCCCAAAAAGTTCATCCCCTGAAGTCAGATCTGCTTAGAACAGATCTTAATCTGGATTCTATAAGCACAGGATGTGCAAACACTTTAGATTCTAAAGTACACTTCCATTGGAGCCAATCAAAGTTTTCCTTCAGGATTTTGGGTTAGTTTTGTAATCTGTTTTAGACAAGTTTATAGTCTGAGTGAACTCTGGGAGTTGGTGATGGACAGGGAGGCCTGGCGTGCTGCAATTCATGGGGTCGCAAAGAGTCGGACACGACTGAGCGACTGAACTGGAGTGTATGAAAAAGTTGTTATTCATTAAATACGCTTTTATATATGAGTAACTTTTCTTTTTAAAGCTCACTGAAAACTGAAGCTAATTTAGAAGTTCTAAAGTCAATACCTAGTGAAAAATTAATGATTGAGACTGGTAAGTTTGCTTTTAGAACTTAATTTCCATATTAAACCATACCCCCAAGAGTTACAGAAAAGTAATAACAAATATTTTATTTTGAAAAGCATGCTCAAACCTCAACCATTGTCAGAAAGTCTTTGGGGAATTGTAATGGAAAAATTCATGCAAGCGATTTTTTCAATTTAGAAGCTTGACTAAGCCTAAGCATTTAAAAATGAAATGTGAGATTATGTGGTAACTAAGGAGGTATTTTATTAAATGAGTTCAAAAACTTCGAGCTTTTTTTATACAGTGGCTTAATTGTATCTTTTAAAGTAATGCAAACATTTAAATCAAATTGGGTTGAAGAATTTTAGAAATTAATCTGTTGCCTCAGAATACAAAGTTCAGAGCTAAAAATTCTGTCTATAGCTTGAACTCGAGGCTCTTATACACATGGAGTTTTTAAATAAAGTCAAGACCAAGTCGTTCTGAAGAAATCAGGTATATTTCCTTAGGGAAGTTATGAAATTAATGGTTGTAAAATATGTAAACTATTGTAATTTTTCATTAGAGAGTTAGATGATAATCCCAGTATTCAAAGCACAGTTGGGGACTTCCCTGGCAGTCCAGTGGTTAAGACTCATGCTTCCAATGCAGGGGGCATGGGTTTGATCCCTGGTCAGGGAACTAAGACCCTGCATGCCACATTGTGCAGCCAAAAAAAAAGCCGCCACTGTTTTACATTCAGTGGAGGCAAAAAAAGTTTTAACTTAAATGTTTTCATGTTACTACTGTATTTTGTTTTAGTTTAGATCATTTTTTTAAAGCATATTGTTAGTGGGGGAAAAGAATAAAAGTTTTAAAAGAATTTGTACAGTTCAAGATTTTATCTTGTACTTTTCTTAAAGCTGTTTTCTGTTGCCTTTTACCATTTAAGGTGAATCATGGCTTATATAATAGTTTGATAATATTCACTAAAAACGTATAATTTTAAAAGGTAAATATCTTTGAAAATCTTTCTCTGCTTGCCTTTAGATGCACCTTGGTGTGGAGTCAAAAGTACACATGCTGGATCAAAATATATAAAAACTTCATTTCCTACCAAAAAGAAGTGGGAAAACGGGCACTGTTTGAAAGACAGAAATGAACCCTGCCACATAATGTAAGTATCTTGTTTTCATGGCCTTCAGAATATTAAAGTCAATCACCAATACTGTTTACAAAATGAATTCAAGGTACAGAATTAAAGTTGGGTGAAATCCAAATGAAGTTATCAAAGAGCATTTTAATGCAGTGACTTGAAGGAATTTGTATCAGCTTGTTTTTTTCATACCCGCTCAGCCCAAGTGGTTTTATTATAGCAGTAAGAACTTTAAGTGATTCTGGTCATTTGTCATTTTGTAGGGAGGGGGAAAGCTCTTGAAGCTGTCCACAGATAGAATCACCTTACCTGGCTTAAGTTCTGTTATCTTGCAGGTTTCCTGCTGATGGTTATACAGTCTTAGCAGGAGACCCAAATGATTTCACTGCTTGAATAAACCTAAGAAATAACACTGTTCTTTAAGCCTTTGGAAGTGAAAGTGAAGTCGCTCAGTCGCGTCTGACTCTTTGCGACCCCATGGACTGTAGCCTATCAGGCTCCTCTGTCCATGGGATTTTCCAGGCAAGAGTGCTGGAGTCAGGTGCCATTTCCTTCTCCAGGGGATCTTCCCGACCCAGGAATCAAACCCAGGCCTCCCACTTTGCAGGCAGACGCTTTACCATCTGAGCCACCAGGGAAGCCCTGAACAAAAGGACAAATCATAGAAAGGATTTCCTTTTTCCAACTGAAAAAAAGTACAGAACTTTACATAATTTCCTTGGGAAAATAAACATTTGCAAACTGAAAAATTTTAGACTACATTTCAGAAATAAACTTGCCTCTGGTCTAATGCTAAATACTAATTACTAATAAAGCATCTATTAACAGTTTTATGTTTTAATTATTTGAATAGAGTTCCCCTCCACACACACACACTTTAGATTGTAAATTCCATGAAATACATTCTGGAGCTCTTGTCAAGTATCAGGGGAGATACAGGTTACTGAGGCCACATCAAAGAATGTGTTCCCACCCTTACCCGACCAGATAAGTAGGTACACTGTGCCAGGCACTTTGGTTAAGGCATTAAACAAGTCTGACAAAGATCTTCCTGGAGCAAACAAGCAGACAGGAAGTATAATCCCAGACAGCAGTGCTACTATAGGGGTAGGAACATACACAGGACAGAGCAGCTGCCTGCCCTGTGGGGAAATAGAGTGCTTAACTCAAGTGGCATTTCACCTGTTTACTAAGCTGGACTGCGAGTTAGGCCAGACCGAGATAAACCACACCTTGAGCGAAGGCAGGCTGGGAAGAGCTGGGAACAGTGACCGCAGTGTGGCACAAAGTAGGATGCTCAGTGATAGGGAGGATAGGCCACAGAGTATGGCCCGTGTGCCACCATCTGTGGTTTAGGTTTTACCAGGACCCAGAGGATTTTAAGCAAGAAAGCTGTTGAACTGGTATCAATCAATCCGTGTGGAGAAAAGACTGGAAGGGAGACTAGTGGCAGGAATCATACTGATTTCTCAATATTATATATTAATTTCCAATTCCAAGTAGTTAATAGAAGAAAACTCTGTAATTTGCTAAGAAAACTGGGTCTTTAGTGTCACTTTAAATGTTAATAGATTTGCTTTTAGCATACTTTGTCAGATAAAAATTTCATAGTCACTTCATTTCGTACATGTTAACCAAAGCATTTGTCACTAATATAGAACTTAAAAGTTCCAGTTAACCTCTAATCTGTCTCTGATTCCTCTAGGTGTTCATATTTTAAAAACCCATAAAGGGAAACAAAAAGCTTAAGACAAAGAATATTTAAATGTTTAATTCAACTGAATTTTCTAATTCATGCCTAAGAAATATTCTGTCTACATGCAATACTGCTAGAAAACACTACTGATAATTACCATTGTTCTAGGCAAAGAAAGGGAAAGATTGGCACCTTTCTGTTGCAGGGCAAAACCTACAGGAAGAGAAAGCACCTCTCTCCCCACCGCCCCCCCACCCCCATAACCACACACTTGACTGTGTTCTTAACTTCCTCTGCCGTCACTGTGCTGGTGATGATGCGGCAGTTCCTCGCTGCCCTTTACAACTAGTTCTCTAAGCAATGGCTTTCAAACTCTGACTGCTATCCCCACAATACCACACTGTGTGACTTTGTACATATTTGCATATATAACCTGAACAAAAATGGAACACTATTTCCCTTACTAAATGCAAATGTACTTTTAATTTTTTTAAAGTTCATCATGACCCACTAATGTATACTGAGCCCCAGTTTAAAAGGACTCTTCATTTCCCTGGTTAGTTCCACAACTGTGGGACACATAATATGGGCTGGCTTTATAATTTACTTGAACCTGGTTCCTGGCTCTAGTTACATGCAAGATTGTCCCAGAAATTTATCTCTAACTGCTTTAAATATCCTAGCAGTTAAACTTTTCTGTTAACACTGCTGAAAACTTTCATACATACCGTTGTTAGGCTTTTTATGCTAAAGATGCTAAAACAGTATCTTTTTATGTGGAAAAAGATAAATATCTTGAAAACAGAATATGTACTTAGAAGTTTAACCATCAAAATTTGTTTTGTTTTAGTCAAATACTGGAGATAATGTCAGCAGTGAGAGATGAAGATCCACTGGAACTAGCCAATACACTATATAACAACACGATTAAAATATTTTTTCCTGATATGTAATTGATATGTCTCCCATTTTTCCACCATGTATGTAAAATTTCATGATAAAACTTAAGTTTCAATAAAGGAATTCGCTGGAAGTTGTCTTAAAGAGGAATCATATCACTGCATGAAGTCAGATCACAATTCTTAAAAATCACTTACTGTTTTGGTTTAAAATAGTGAAAACTCCCCAAAGTATTTCATTTTGTAATTTCCTTAAAAGTTCAAAAGGACAATGTTATGACAATGCTGCAAACACAGAATGGCTAATAAATATACTGATTTTTACATCAAAATTAAAACCATTAGCACATCCTGGTTTATACCAAAGTTAGTTGATATAAATAAGCCTACTTCTCAACTCTCACAGTCTCTGATCTGAATCATTACTTTCAAACCCAGCTCAACTACAATGCTTATCTCAAGTGTCAAAAAAAGTCTCAGTCACTTCTGACAGCCTATTTTCCCCTTAATTGCACAATACTCTATATACATATAGAATTGATCCCCTGGTCATGTTTTAGTTCATTGATTTAACATAGTTTCCCCTGATTTGCATTTTTATTCTCTCACACCCATTTTAAAGAAAAACTAGGGTCCAGAGTTGGATACATCACAGACTTTCATTGAGGAATCTTTGCACAGTTGACGCACCATATTACATCCATTAAAAAGTTATTTGTTCAAATTTGTCATAAAAATGTGAAAACATTTTATTCTATGTACAATAATGTACACAAATTTAAACAGGTCACCAAAGAGACCAGAAGTAATTAAAGAGGTATATTTACAGTAGCACATCACAGTAAACGGAAAACCATTCACAGATTCGATTCAACATTGATACTGTTTTTGTGCTTGGTTACACACTGAAGTAGAGCAGATTACTCCATTTTGGATGAACTGAATTTTAAACAAATACCTCAATGATCAGTAAATGCTATTTTAATCAGTATCGTCATTAATCAGTTCTTCAGCTGCTGTGCCTGTGTGCTGAATCACTCCATTTCTTTCTCTTTGAGCGTCATCATCACAATCTGTACTGTCATCTTCATTCAATTCCCTGTCAGATTCTGCAGCAGCTTCTCTTACAGCTTCCTCTGGATTTTCATTGGGTGCAATAAATCCGTTGTTGTTAGATGTATTTGTGTTATCCTTGATATCATCTTCAATGTACACTTTTTGATGGCACATTGGACAAGTATCTTGAATGTACAGCCACTTCCGAAGGCAAAGTGCATGGAAATAATGATTACACGGTGTGATACGAGCAGATGTTGTAAACTCATGGTAGCAAATTGCACATACGTCATCTATTTCTTGTAGGCGGCTCCCCTTTATTTCAGGAAGTGAATTGATTTTTTTTACAGCAGTTCTACGATTCATGAATGTCTTCCAGCCATTTTTTGCTTGTAAGTAGATGTTAAAATAGGCATGTAAGCACATCATACAAGCCCGGATTTTACTTCCTGACTCAAACATCATAGTATAAGCCCCATTTCCAAACATTACTACTCCAAATATAAATTCAATAATATTGCCTGTTGAACGAACATAGTAGACATAATCATCAAGCTTTTCCCAGAGGACATTATAGTAGCCATCAATCATGAATAACGTATAAACAGTGAGAGAAACTATTACTTTTAAGCAGAGTTCCACCAAAAGGCTGTAACTGCAAATAACCATGTATTTAGTGCATAGTGATGCCAAAGAACATAACTGAGTATAACAGGAAGAATAAACAGGCAAGCAGAAACAAAGAGCACAGGAAAATGTCTACGAAAAGATGACACATGAGAGGCACTGAGCGACATTAATACGGGGTCTGTCATTCCATGGATGAAATGCAGGACTGCTGTTAATAAAAGGCACATGTTTCTGCTTAAGCGGATAAGTCTCTCTTCTGGTCTTAGCCCACTTAAACCAGTCTGAAGAGCCAAAATGAAAAATAAAACAGGTGCTACAAAGCCAAGTCGCCTATCGTCTTCTTCAGTTGATCCAATGAAGGCCAATATTCCAAGACCCAAATAATGGGCTATTGAGGAAATTACAGCACTCATGCCCAGTACAGTGAGTGTAGAGTCACACCCACTAATGATAAGATTGCAAATGAGGTCCCAAAAATCATCCCAAGAGAGGAAGAAGGAATCAGTTTCATTGGCCATTCTTAAAATGTATATTAATACTGTAGCCTGAGCTGTAATTCTTGTTAGCCAGAAGACTCGCAGGACATCTGGGAAACGAATCCTCTTCCATGTGTCCTCCATTAATAACTGTAATCCATAAATTCGATACATGTGCCTCACTAAAAGATAAACATATCTGGTGGAATAATAAAACCACTTAAGTTTCACTGCCAAGACAAGCACTGTATTTAATGTGAGAATCAAGGAAGAAGTAAAAACTAAAGTCTCTCGGATATGTAACGGTAGTTCTGTGATTAAGCCTATTACAGGAACCAAGAGATCCAAAATAATTAACTGTGAATAGATGGAATGAATTTGGAGTAGTGTGATGTATCCAATTCCAAACGTTAGCTGTAGAACAATGAGTGCCATCCACAGCGAGGGCCCTTTTCGAGGAAGCAGCTCAATTCCAAAAGCTGATGTGTTGTAGGCACCATAGAAGTCAATGTGCAAAGCAGCATAATAATTGACCAACACTGAAGTCGCAGCTAATAGAAGGCTGAGCTGTACATGTAAAACTTGAAAAGCGATCGCTGTGACAAGATCAGGACAATACTGGATACAAATATACCTAAAAAAAAAGAGAGAGAGAGAGAGGTCATTCAAATGAAACTTTGTTAAAGAATGTTAAAGTATGAACATTTTCAAACTGATGAACATTATGCCTCAAGACAATTTAGGCTTAAAGGCCAATAAGTGTTTTATAAAATCAGAGTTCAACAGGACAGATCAAACATATCCTTAAAATCTTACCCCTTATTTTCTAATTTTCAAAGTAATTCAAGTAGCATTATATCTCCAGAAACCAAATTACTAAAATATTTCCAAGATGAGATTGTTGTGATATACAGTTTAACAAGCTTTAAACTTGAAAGAATGTATAATTTCAAAATTATTCACAAAGTTTTCTTAGATACACCTGTCATTTAAAAGTGGACATTTAATTTCCAAATACATGGGATTTTGTTTAAAGTATCTTTAATATCAATATCTCATCTTGATACCAAAGCATTTAAATGCTTTCTTCTCTGAAATTACCCTCCGTGTTTTTTTCTGCTTTAACTTATTGAGGCTTTCAGTGGGTAGGTGGAAGGTCTCTCCTGGTAAATGTGACATTGCACTTGAAAATATGTGGGTTATTTTCAAATATCCCTTGATACTGATTTCTAACATAATTCCACAGTGATAAGAGAACAGACTCTATATGATCTCAATATCTTTGGACCATGAAATTTTTGCACCTTGTTTTATGCCCCTGGATATGTTCCAGTGTCTCCTAGTTTACAGTCTCTGGGAACTTAATAGAATTTGTATCCTATTGTCGTGTGAAAATTGTATAAATCTGAATTATCTTGAATTGGTTCACAATGCTTTTCAGGTCTATTATATCCTACTTCTCTGTATACTAGTTCTATTAATTTTTGAGAGTTTGATATTGAAACTCCAACTAAAAATCTTTAATTTATCTACTTAAAAATTAACTGTAATATATAATTGAACTATATATAACCTTGTTTGTATTTTCCTAGTCTCTTGTATATGTGTTATCATACTTTGATAATGTAAAAAATTTTGAAGAAAACCTTTAAAATACAGTTAAGATAACTTCATTACAAAAACACTAAAAATAAGCAAAATGGGCAACATTTGTTCCTAATCTGAGATTTTCTTAAAGTGTTCTTCAGGATATCAGGTTTAAGTTTTACATTTATAGTTACCCCTATTTCTTCCTTTTACTCATACTGTGAACTCCTGCTGGCTCTTATTTTTCCTGCTGCTTGAATTTGGGAATTCTCCCTTGGGTCCAAGTTCACCTTTTTTCTGTACATACTTTGCTACAGATACCAAACATGTCCTCCACGTTTCCTTTCTCCTTATGTTTGAATCTTTTTCTTCAAATGTGTGTGTGTACCAAGTTGCTTCAGTCATATCCAACTCTTTGTGACCCCACAGACTGTAGCACGCCAGGCTCCTCTGTCCATGGGATTCTCCAGGCCAGAATACTGGAGTGGGTTGCCATACCCTCCTCCAGCAGATCTTCCTGACCTAGGGATCAAACCCTTGCATTGGCAGGTGGGTTTATTGTTTCTTTTTTTTTTTAGCCACTAGCGCCACCTGGGAAGCTCTTTCTTCAAACAGTCATCCTTATGATTCTTCAAATTAAAATAGCATTCAGAAAACCAAAACGTTATTTTAGTAAGTTTTCCCCCTCTACCACACTATAAGCACCAATACAGTCTCATCTGCATCCAGCACCTTCTTTCTTGGTGCTCTGACAAATTTTTAAGTGAGATCACAATAAACATTATTATCCAAGGTTTCAACTATGGAAACCACATCCAAATTTTCATCTATTTCTACTTCTGCACTGCAACTATAATACTCAGAATTTCTAAAACTTAAAACTAAACTGACCTCAAACAGCTCTTCCTTTCGATTTCCAATTTCAGTCAAAGATTACCATTATTATTCTTTTAACTGTACCTCTAGACCCCCATCTGGAGAAGGTGATGGCACCCCACTCCAGTGCTCTTGCCTGAAAATCCCATGGACGGAGGAGCCTGGTAGGCTGCAGTCCATGGGGTCGCGAACAGTCAGACACGACTGAGCGACTTCACTTTCACTCTTCTCTTTCCTGCATTGGAGAAGACAATGGCAACCCACTCCCGTGTTCTTGCCTGGAGAATCCCAGGGACGGGGGAGCCTGGTGGGCTGCCGCCTATGGGGTCACACAGAGTCGGACACGACTGAAGCGACTTAGCAGCAGACCCCCATCCTCAAACTCTGACAATCAGTGACAAATTCTACTAATACCTATGCCTCCCCGTCCTCAGTGACACCCATCTGTTAGTCTGTCTCAAAACCTCTCTGGTTCCAATTCATCTACAGCCACCAAACTGCCTTTCTTCATGTCTGTGCTCAACACACTGCAGCAGCTCTGATGCTGCTGATTCAAGTCTACAGGTCTTGTTCTAACATTCAAGGACCCAATTTGCTTTAAAGTAACAATAATATTCCTCTTAACACAGGAACCAACACTCCAGATTTCTTTCTTAAACACACCTCTTCTTCTCTGCCGGAATTACGTTGTATTTACATTCTTCTCTTTGCTTGGCAGGATGGCCCCATCCACTTCTCAAATCCCTGACTGTCCAAATCCTACCCATCCTGCAGACACTCAGACATTACCTGATACTGTAGTTTATAATTGTGTGTGTGTGCTCACTCAGTCGTGTCCGACTCTTTGTGACCCCATGGACTGTAGCCCGCCAGGCTCCTCTGTCCATGGGATTCTCCAGGCCAGAACACTGGAGTGGGGCGCCGTGCCCTCCTCCAGGGATCCTCCCAGCCCAGCAACAGAACCCAGATCTGCCATGTTGCAGGCGGATTCTTTACCAGCTGAGCCACCAGGGAAGCCCTAGTTTATAATAAACTGACCCTATATATAATATGTCCTTGATAGCAAGCAAGGATCTGAACTTTTATGTCTATGGATTCCAAAATATTTTGTAGAAAATAAAGTGCAATTAGTATTCACTAGGGAAATAAACATTTCTGTTGATTCTGAATTATATTTTTAAAGGCATCCATGAAACACAGCCCACTTGGAAATTAAAAACTATAACAAGACAAAGCTGAGAAATCAAAACCTTGGAGTACAGAAAAAGTGACAAACTCCAAATTCAACATCCATCTTCCCATGTACCTTCAGTACGTAACCAAGACCAATAACGCACGTTACAACGGAGGCATTTCACCATCTACCGCAATTAGAAGCAAGAGCCAAGTTCCTCCAAATGATGACTGCCCACAAATTTTATTTTGTGCTGATCTGTCAGGTCATTTGTGAAAAAGAGAACAAAAGGAAACAGCCACCTGGAAAATAAATACAGCAACCTCCGTGCAAGAACTACCTACCCGCTTTGCTGAGCAAGTGGGCCACTAATAATCTCCCAAAAAGCTGACAGCTGGGAATGGCCCTTTCAATAGAAAATGGGCTTTTTAAAAAAAAAAAAACAGGATTAGAAATCCCCTTCCATGGAAGGTAACGGGAAATGGAATTTAATCAGCTGCCATATGCCATATGTAATCTTACTTTCTCTAAATAGAAAAACAAAAGTCAGTAGATTTTTCCTGAGACAAAACTTAATCTAAAATAAGTCAAAACTAAACCAAAATAACGTCAGTTCTACTTTATGCCACTTTTTAAAAAGGGAGAGAGTTAAATAACTGTGAATTATTTTTAACTTGTTATTCACAAAGTGGTAAATTAATCTTTACCTGTCAATATTCATGAACTTTGCTATAACTTATAACCAGACTTTATTCTAATAGTTTTATCCCCACCACTAAAGCTTATTTTTACACACAGATTAAGGAATGATTTGGGTTTTTAGAAATACTTCTGGATAAAAAGTGCCATTTTGCTTTGTGCAAATGTACCAAAAGAAAAAAAGAGAATATGACAGGCAAATAAGGCAGTGAGACTACAACTTCAAAGACTGGATATCTCCTTATAAGTAACAATCTTATACTACTCTTTCCTGATTAAAATCACTTCCCAAGATTTAATAATGACCAACTTTCCTGGTGGCTCAGTGGTAAAGAATCCACCTGCCCGTGCAAGAGACACTGGTTTGATCCCTGTATCAGGAAGCTCCCTTGGAGTAGGAAATGGCAACCGGCTCCAGTATTCTGGCCTGGAAAATTCCACAGACAGAGGAGCCTGGTGGACTCCACAAGTCCATGGGGGTCTCAAATAGTCAGACACAACTGAGCACATGAATGCCACCACAAACATTTCGAGAATAGTATACAATGATTTTAATTCCTACCCAAAGTTTGTATGCATAGGAGGTTCTTAAATTTTTCCTTTATACTCATGTTCCTGTGTATGGAATACAGAATCAGCTCTCATTTTCATGGGAAAAAAGTAAGTCAACTTTCCAAGTCTCTCAAGTACTCTTCCCTCTCAAGGCCTTCAGGAAGTGTTGTCAACAACACCAAAGTTTCGTTTCATTTTCCCAACTCCAGACATTCAACTCTTGATATTTAACCTGTAGGCCTAAGAAAATTTAGCTCCTAGACAGAAGTTTCCTCATTAGGATTTAAGAGCGACCTGCAGTAAGTGATCAAGGCTATATATAAATGCTGCTTTACAAGAAAAAATCACCTTGGGACAGTGACAAATAGAACTAACTAGCATCACAATTTAGGGATCTGGTTCTCCAGTAATTCGAGTTTTACTAAAGTGCTCAAGGCAGGAAAAGAGGCAGGAATCCAAGTCAATTCAGGCGCTCTGAAGATATATATGAACTCAATTCAGGAAAGAGTTCAGGGCCTTTTCAATTTGGATTACCAAAAGTGAGCAAACAAAACAAGCAGACCAAAAAAAAAAAAAAAAAAAAAACCCAAACCCAAAAAACAAACCACCACGTACGTTATACAACAAAACGTTCAACTCTTTCATGTGTAAAGTCCATTCACACCCTTAACCTTTCTGGGAGTTTGGGACTAAAAACTGGAAGGAAATAATAATAATACAACTCTCCAAGTACCTTAAATACTTTTAATATATAACCTAAAGCAAGCTGTGGAAAAACATTCAACACCCGACAGAATAAAGATGGAACAGTACTAAAATAAATGTAACTGCCTTACTACTCCCAAGGGAAACCTATGCAATGAAATGCAGAACAAATAAAGCATCTTGAAATGTTAATCTGTAGATGTACCTGACAAACTATAGCATAAATTTTTTTCTATCAAACTTTAAAAAAAAAAGATACTAAGTCTTTTGTTAATAAGATAAATTGCTTTTAAATTTTAACAAGTATGTTTTTATTAAAAATATATGAACAAGATCTTTTTAAAAGTCCAACCCCATAGGTATTAAATCAAGAATTAACCAAATTTTGCATAAATAAACACTCATGGATAAATAATTCTTTTTGCTTTTTACCCAAAGGAGATCCCATTATAATAATGGAGTCTTTTTTAACCTTTTCAAAAAACTGCATTTCTGAATACTCAAAGAGGGCATCTTCTTACTGCCCATTCATGTTTCCTCCTCTTTGACGTGCCAGTTTATCTTTTGCTCATTTATTTATGGAGCTGTTTTTCCTTGCTGAATATAGTCATTTAAAAAATATTCTGACTACAGACTCTTTGCAGCTATCTGTAATGCAAGCAAGTTCTCCAGATGTAGGGCTGCTCTTTTCTCTTTCTGATGCTCCTTTGATTAACAGAGGTTTTCAATTTTAATATCACTGAATTTATTATTTCATATACTTGCTTTTATATATTTTTAAAGAACTTTTTCCTTGCTCTAAGATTAAAAAAAAAAAGTTCTACATTTTCTTCTAACTTTTTAAAGTTCTGCTTTTCACATTAAGATACTAATCCAGTTTGAACTATTTATATACTGATATGAGGTAGGGTTCAATATAATTTTTTCCACATAAGTAACTAAATGGCCACAAATAGAATAGTCTAATTTACCTCAATTGTTCTTCAATTCTACCTCTGAAACACATCAAGTTCCTCCACATACGTAGGTGGTCTGTTGCTGGGCTTTGAACTCTATGCTGTTTATTGGTCTATTTGTCCATCTCGGTGGTTCTCAACAGGATCAGATTTTGCACCAATCATTTGGCCACAATCCCGCCACTCCCACCACCAAAGAATTATCCCCCCAAAATGTCAATGGTTTCTGCTCAGACTCCCTAGGCTACCCCAATGCAGTCAATCATTACAATCGCTTCACTTTGTTTTTTACAGTCACAGGTTTTCTGAGTTCCTTCTACAGCACCAAAAGTCAGTCACTTTTTTCAACAACTTCACTGCATGGCTGTAACTAGTACACATATACAATGAATAGATTCTCTTTCAACAGAGATTTAGATTAACAATTTTTGTTTTGTTATTACCAACAAGGCTGCAATGAATATTCTTGCCCACATTTTCTGTAAAACTGTATCTTCAGGGCAAATATTCAGAATTACAATTGTGAGTCAAAAGGTATAATGAATTTTAACTTCAGTTGACAGTGCCAAGTGGTTTTACATAGAAATAACAGCTTACTAAAACTGTTTAACATCATCTATTTCCCCATAGCTCTGCCAAACTAGTTTTTATTCAAACTTTGAATTCTTTACCAATCTTGCAAGTAAAATTTTAACTGCATTTCTTTAATTATAAGTGAGGCTGAGTAATTTTTGTTTTGCTTATTGACCTTGTACATTTTATTTACTCTGATATGCTTATCCTGGGGCTTATTTTCCTCCAGAAGTAAATAGTTTTCTTATTGGTAGAGTAAAACTCTTATTAGTACTTCAACTAAATATGACACAAATATTTCCCCCTTGGGTGTGTCATTAAAAAAAAAATCTTTGTAAAAAAGAATTTTGTCATCAAGAAGTATTTCATTTTTATGTACTCAAATTTATCAAAACTTCCCTTATAATTTCTGGATTTTCTCTTATGTTTAGAAAGGCCTTTCCACGTCGATGAATTGTCATTATATGAGTAATACGATTAAAACAAACTCCTATGCTTGCATTTTCTGCCTTGGATTTAGATTTGCTAATTCAGCATTACACTGCACTGGGTTACATTTCATTTAACACTTAACACCTCCTAAGAATAGCTAATATTCTTAAAAATTATATACATTATGATATGATCTAATTTGGGTCTCCAAAATGAGATGCTTTATATTCTGACCTGCAGAATTCTCATATTAGTTTGATAACAAATAAAAGTATAGTAGTAATAGTTTCTTGTAGGAGAGTAAATTCTTTAGACACTATAAATAAAACTGGATGCAGAAAAGATTTCCATCTTGACAATTCCACTTTAAGAAAAAGGTGAGATTGACAAATTTTGAGATTTATATTCAGTAGTATAGAGAGGTCTACAATTATTAAAAAACTAACCAGGGAGAAAACTGATTTCAACCATCTTTGGCTATCTTTTACACACAAACCTGTCACTTTGAATAACAAACAATATGCTTCACTGTTGTTATTCAGTTGCTAAGTCGTGACTAACTCTTTGCAACCCACCAGGCTCTCCTGTCCTTCAATGAATGGTCCTCAAATATTTAGGACATTTATTTTTATTCAGGGTGAAATTTTTTCCCACCAAAACCAGTTTTTAATAATTTTATTATTCTTACAAGTATGATAAATTATTATAATTACATTGTCATAATGTGAGGAGCTTCCTTTGGGGCTCAGATAGTAAAGAATCTGCCTACAATGCAGGAGACCTGGATTCAATCCTGGGTCAGGAAGATCCCCTGGAGAAGGAATGGCAACCCACTCCAGTATTCTTGCCTGGAGAATCCCATGGACAGAGGAGTCTGGCAGGCTACAGTCCATGGGGTCGCAAAGAGTTGGACATGACTGAATAACTAACACACACAATGTGAGGAGCAGTCAAGAGATAGACTTGGAAAATATTTTGTATTTTTCATAAAATCTGACCCAGAGAACATTCTGAGATCAAAGTTTTCAAATAAACAGCACCAACATTTTGCTGATGACTTCCAAAAACTAAAATATCTGTAACACAGTAGTATGGTCTTAACTGAAGTATAAAAATTTTGTTTAAAAGCTATTAATACCATGTTTACTAGTAGCTAACAATGACATGTTCCTTACTAGATCCAGGTACTGTTATAAGAGCTTATAGCCTTACTTATTGCCCTTAACACTCTATAAGAGAGATACAGTATTATGGTTCATCTTCACAAAGGTAAAGAAAAGAGGCACAAAACAGGTAAGTAACTTGTCAGAGTCACATTCTTATTTAACCTGTCAAATACTAACTTCCATGATTTGCTACAAAAAGAAGCATGGATATAGTACAAAGAAAATACCAGTTCAATGTTCTTGAATTACAAAACAGTTAATCAAAGAAAATACTCGTTTAAAGTTCCCTAGCCTGACACTCCGGAGAAGGCAATGGCAATCCATTCCAGTACTCTTGCCTGGAAAATCCCATGGACAGAGGAGCCTGGTAGGCTGAAGTCCATGAGGTCACCGGGAGTCGGACACGACTGAGCGACTTCACATTCACTTTTCACTTTCATGCATTGGAGAAGGAAATGGCAACCCACTCCAGTGTTCTTGCCTGGAGAATCCCAGGGATGGGGGAGCCTGGTAGGCTGCCGTCTAAGGGGTTACACAGAGTCGGACACGACTGAAGCGACTTAGCACAAGCAGCAGCAGCACCCTGAAGCTCAATCATGAGCGCCCTGCATTAAAGTACCTGGTCCCCAGGGGGCTCTCAGAGGTTCTGTAGTATACAGGCCAGAATATTCAAGGCATTGGCTACACTGCTGCCAGGATGACTTTGTGAAACCTCTCAAACCCAGTTTTGTGTGTGTGTGGTTTTTTTTTTTTTTTTGGCTCCTCCACCTTGGCCTCCTCCTGCCTCCTCTCAAAGCAGAAGTAGGGAAAGCCCCTCCTACCACCCTCAAGTCCATGTTACATTTGTTATTTATTGCCCAAAAGAGAACTGCATAATTTCAAATTTCATGAAGTTCTCTAGGAGTTTGTTAGCTTCTGCTCTCTAGCAAACTTTCTCTTCTCCTTTGAGGTTCAGGAATAGAAACGACCAATATTCTCCATTTCTCAGTCTCCTCACTCCAGGAATCAGCACAGGTACTGACTGCAGGCATGTATGTATCATGTCATCAATTAAGGTGGATGTGTGTGTGTGTGTTGGGGGGGGGTTGGCAGTCATGGGCTCAGCTGGGACCACCTTTCTACTTATATAATGAGACAAACAACTGCCTTATTATGATGAGGAACTTCTAAATGACAGGAAAAAAACACTTTCCCATCAGGTTCCTGTTCTTATTAATTTCACCGTAACATTATTTAACTAATTTCATTTTTATCCCCCCCAACTATCAGGATTAAACAAAATATGTTAAGTACAAAACATTACGGAGAAGGCAATGGCAACCCACTCCAGTACTCTTGCCTGGAAAATCCCATGGGTGCAGGAGCCTGGTAGGCTGCCGTCCATGGGGTCGCACAGAGTCGGACACGACTGAAGCGACTTAGCAGCAGCAGCAGCAGCAACAAAACATTAAGGTTGCTAACTCTCTTTTTATATTGTGGTAGAAAAATAGTTACAGGTGACCAATATAATGATTCGCTATTTCTGTATACTGGAAATTACACAGCTCCATTTTTGCTACAAATGATGAGGGCATCACATTTCTGCAGCGGTAAGTGGGATTATGTTACTGAGAAGTCTTATGCTAAGGAACATCACATTCACATCCGTTAGTTTTAAGATGTAGTGTTATGATCATCGCTATACCATTCTGTATCTGGATTACAGCTGTACTGAGGAAGAAAATGAGGCACGCCTGATGTCTTAAGACAACGTTAAGACTAGGATCTTGCTCAGTTTCCTCATCTGTAAAATGAAACTATTCATAACACCACCTACTCTCCTTTGAGGGATTTGAGGGATTTCTGAAAGTCAGGTTAGATACTACCAGTGAAGATGCGCTGCAAAAGTAAAGGATCAAAAAATGTCAAGTGTTGGTATTTATCGCTGAAAATAAAACTCAATATTATCATTTTTTAAAAGAATAAAGTAGCAACAGATGGCTTCTAACTCAGAAAGGTTTAGAAAAGATCTCACCATCCGCTCGTCCTCAGCAACACTTCAAAGGCACCACCTCACTAAACCTGACACTCAATTACCTCATCAACAAAATCTGCCACGTTTCAATTCCTTAAAAACTTAAACATAAATGCTTCTCACTCCAGCAATGCAAGAGAAAATGGGGAATGAAGTACACGATGCTTTTCACACTCCTCTCTTAACACAACGAAGATTTTCATAGATTTCATCAGTTTCTAGCCACCTTTTTATAACCGTTCTCAATACCTTCTCCTCTACTCACGGAAAATTTTAAGACTCATTATTAAGTATCACCTTCTTCATGAAGGTCTTTGGCAAATCTCAAGGTTTGACTGACATTCTCTTTCGTGTGGATGTCATTCAGACGACAACACAAGAATACTGCGCATTTTGGAAAGAGGGAAACTGAGGCCCAGGTCTTGGCACGACGAGCTCAAGGTCACACACGGCGAGATGGCAAAACGTAAGCAGAGGTGCTGTTTTTCCAAGGCTGTCGCATAGGACGCGGTGAGACAGGACTCACTCCCGGAGAGAGCAGCAGGCACAGGGCCACATGCTCGCACATCGCTGCTTCCTCCCCACCCTCACTCAAGAGGCAAAAACCAAGAGGAGGCTGACTCGCCCGGAGGACCGCGCTGCTGTCAACTCCGAGACAACTGTCATCTCCTCGCGCCTGGCCCACAAAGACGCCGCCCCCCCCAACTCGGGGGGGGAAACGAAACTAGTCCACACACACGCCCCCAGCCCCCATCCACCTGCGCACGGCCGCCCGCCCCCTCCTGCACTCCTCGGCCCGCTGAGCCGTCCCCGGACGCATCCTACCCCGTTCCCCTCACCAAGGAGCCGGAGGAAGATCTGGAGTCCGATGCAGAACCGGCTTTGGTTGGAATCGTAGTAGGAGTTGAAAATGGCGTCGATGATGTAGAGGCAGGGCACCCGGAGCGCCACTTCGAGCGCCGCCCAGACCTGCTGATGGGCCATCCGCACCTGCTGCTGCGGGGGCCCCACCGCCGCCATGAGCCGCTGCCACACCGGGGCTGGGCGGGCCGCGCGGGGCAGGGCCGGGACGGCGGCCGGGGGCGGAGGCGAAGGCAGGCGACTCCGCCCCCGCCCTCCCTCTCGTGTCTCTCTCACGGCCCGCCCCGCCGCCCGCTCGCGTCTCTCGAGCTGGAGCAGGCGGCGGAGGCGGCGGCTGAGGCAGCCGCGGCGGCTCCCGGGAGGCCTCCGGGTGTCGGTGTTTCCGGCAGGCTACGGTCTGGCTCCTCCTCCCTCCACCGCCTCCCCCGCCCGCGGAGCCACCATCTTGATCTCGCCCGCCCGCCTCTGCCGTTGCTGCTGTTGCCAGACCGGGAGGCCGCGCCCGCGGTCACGCGAGACCGCGGAGCCCGCGCGCCGACGCTCGCGTCATAATCCGGCGCTAGGGGCGCTCCCGGTGCAGTCATCACGCTCGGCGTAGCAGACGTCCCTCTCGTTACCATGGTTTCCGCGCCTTCACGGCTTTTGGCGCCACCTAGTGGCGCAACCTCCGTGTAGCCGCCTCCCCCCCCAGAAGCGTCGGGCCAATGTGGGTTTCCCTGCTTCCGCGGGCGGGAATTACTAGTTGCTTTATTAAAGCCCATTAAACGTCCCATAAACATGATTCAGAGCTTCTGGGAGTTGGAAAGCCAAAAGGCGCCGCCCGCCAGAGCTACTTAACTCCACCGACAGGCCGGGTCTGAGCGGCCGACCTTCCGGCGAAGATGCTACCAGGCCGCCTGGGGTTCTGTTGGAGGCGTCGCTGCTCGCGGGTTATGGAGCAGACGCTGTGGTTTGGGCAGGGTGTGATAAGCGATACCGAGAAAAACATCCCTTTGCAGATTATCTTTGTGTCTCCTACCCGATTGAGCAGAACTGCGGGCCCTAGTTGGCTGCTAATTAGGATGTCAAGGGCAAGACCTCTAGCCTTGGTATTTGGGTCACATCGTTGAGGTAAGAATACCCACCCAGGCAATCCCTTCTCAAGGCGGAAGAGACCATACGTTTTAATGTTTCTGTAGGGGATTAGAAGAAAGACTCCAGAATAAGACATTTTGACATGATTATTTTAGCTGAAGACAGTTGAGACACAGCAGGAACAAACAAAAATCTCTCTACCTCAGCACTTCCCCCCTTCCATTTGCTTAAATCTTAATTTCGTAAAAGTCGCTTAGTTGTGTCGACTCTGCTTGGAATTTTCCAGGGATTGAACCCAGGCCTCCCACATTGCAGGCGGATTCTTTACCAGCCGAGCCACAAGGGAAGCGCTAAGAATAAGGGAGTGAGTAGCCTATTCCTTCTCCAAGGGGATCTTCCCGATCCAGGAATCAAACCGGAGTCTTCTGCTTTGCAGGCGGATTCTTTACCCACTGAGCTATTTAGGGAAGTCCGCCATTTGCCTAAAAATCAGACGTAAATTTCTATTGGTAAAGTTGTGTCCCACCCCCTTACCAAGAAGGCAGCTCAGACTCAAACACCCTCAAACCTTATTAAACTAATCCTTATCTTCCATTAGTTTTCCCCAAATGTTTACCTTCCCAGAGTTCACCATCCTTGAAAGCCTAAACCCCTTTTCCTTTTATCCGTGTCTCTACAATACATTGTTCTTTGTTAAGATGCTGTATAAGCCCCAAACTGTAGCCACCTCTTTGAGTTACTCAACACTTAGCTTCTCCCAGGCATCTGTGCACCGCATGAGTCAATAAACTCTTCTTTTTCTCTTGTTAATTAATTTTAATTTTTATTTTATCAGTTTAATTTCCAGGACCTCAGCCACAGAACCTAGGAAGACGTTTGTCTCTATCCTACACTTTCTTATCCATGTTTTAACAGTTTCTGATTTAAATCTGATGCACATATTTTTATAAGAATTTCTAATTAAAACTAAATACCACCTTGGGACCAGAACTTTTAGGGTGGTGGCACAGTTGTTCTTGTCTTACTCAGATACGACTTCAAGCAAGTCTCTTTAAACTCACTAGTTCTCACTTTCCCCATCTGTAAAAATGAAGGTTTGAATAAGATCCTGGGAAGGACTTTAAAATACTACCTTAAAATTAATTTATATGAGTGAGGTAGTTTTTAGAAAAATTTAGGAATTTTTAAGATAAAAGATAAACTTTCAAAGAAATAGCTGCAATTCACTGAATCTAATCTCCCTGGCTTCTACGTTGGTTTGAATGTTGCACAGCTCATGTATATAGTAAACTGAGTCTACTCAAATAATGTGGTGTCTATGTATTAATAAATTACAATGTTCAAAAATAAAAATCTGTTTCATTTGACATTAGTGGTTCAAAAGCCTTTCAGTAGCTCCAAAGAGCCCTTAGATGTCAAATGTTTAAAACTTAATTTGAATTTTCAGTTTATATTTTCATCAGCGAAGTCTTTGTTACATGCAACAGAAACTGATTCTGGGCTATCTGAAGCAAAAGAAGATTTTATTAGAGAATTGTTTTAATTATTTCCTCAAGATTTCAAGCTCCAAGTGTGACCATGCAGTTGGTCAAGCATATTGTATTATATATCTATACCCAGGGCTTCCCAGGGAGCACAGTGGTGAAGAATCTGCCTCCCAATGCAGGAGACACAAAAAAAGCAGGTTCGATCCCTGAGTGGAGAAGATCCCCTGGAGAAGGAAATGGCAACCCACTCCAGTATTCTTGCTTGGAGAATCTCATGGACTGAGGAGCCTGGTGGGCTGCAGTCCATGGGGTCACAAAGAGTCAGACATGACTGAGTGACTTTACTTACTTACTTAATATGAAAACAGCATTTAGAATTTCCCACCCCTGCCCCAATGTATTATGTTTTTTTTCCCTTTGAATGAAAGATGGGGATGTTGGTAGAAAGAGTAGGGATTGATAGCCCTCCTCAAAGGATAAATACATACCATAACTCTATCTCAGACCTTGGGAATTAATTTAAAAATAATCTCTGATCCTAAATTACTTTATAGTTTTTCTCACTAAATTTCAGATACACTCAAGACCAGTGAATCCCATGGCCATGTGCCCACTGAAACACCACCTTTGCTGTAAAGCAGGTTCCCTAAGTCAAAGGCAGTGTTACGCAGGACACACTGATGGATCAAACACTTGGAAATCATTGGCTAGTAGTCTGACCAACACTTTGTGGACAGGAAAGGCAAACTCATACCTGGAGACGGCAAGATTCTAGTCAGGGTCAATCACTGTCCTTCCAGGATAGGAGTCCAGTGTAATCTACTTGCTATCAAGCAGATGATGTATGAGGTGCTCAGGGCTGAACATGAGGGAGTGGCCAGCGGGGGAGTGGAGGCCATGTTGTTGGCCTGCATTCCTGGACATGACTACGAACATGAGCCCATTATGCCAGCACTAGGTTAGCTGGTGACACGGCTGCTGGTTAACTGGCCACACCCATTTTCTTGGTTGTTAAGTGCCTCTGCTGTGGTGGAGTCCCCAGTAGGCATTAACAACCCAAAGCTCTTTACTCACATGCCCAATCCCATAGATGTCTCTGCTGCTTATTCTCCAGGCTTCCTCGTCCCCTATCTTCTAATCTTTTTCATTCCAGGCTCCTAATCCCCTAGCCAACTTATTTGCCACTTGCCAAAAAGGTCTATTCTTACTTCAAGCCACTTTCCACACAAAATGGATGATCAGGAATACTACTCCAAACTCCCCTGTCATTTAACACTACTGAGCCGAGACTGTAGGGCAGCAAGTCTGTTTTTGTTTTGAACCCATATCCCAACAAACCGGTCTGTGAACTTAGCTTGGGCTTTTTGGCCTCCATCAGCTAGACAAAGAGCCTCAAGCAGCCTCAGTTGTGAGTCGTGGGAGGGACCGTGGTGCAAAAGTTTAAGTGTGACATGGGAGCCTGGGCCGCCTGCCTGTGCGCCTGTTTTTCCCCCGGCCCTACTTGTCATCAACCCCAGGTGTACCATTTTCACCTTATGATGGATTGACTTGGTGGGTCTGACAAAACAGCTCATCACGGGCAACTTGGGCTATAGGGTCACGTAATGCCCCACGAGATGCTGTTCCTACCAAGGCCCATCAGCATGCAAGGAGCCGTTTGTGAATGACATGTTCTCCACTGCAGGTTCCTTGGCCTTGCTACAGAAACGAAGTCTGCCTTGGGATTCTCCAATGGAGTCTTGCCATAAACTCCTATGACTGCTTTGCTTATCAGGTACCCCTGTCCTGTAGAAAATCTCCTGTATCAAATAGCTCATGCATTAAAGCTAATTACACTGCAGCCTGTACCGCCACAGAGCCTTAATGTGCTCTGCATCCCACTGAAAACTGGCAGCCTCCCAGTCACCCAGTGTAGGAATCAGAGCAGTATTCCCAGGTTCTGGATTCCCACAAAGAAGGCTAGAGCTTGACATGGTTCCTTGGTGGCAGAATAATACTGATAAAATGAGTGAGATGCAAAAATTCATCCTTTATTGTGGAGACATCTTGACATTCAAGCAGACCACCGGACCATAAAAAGTTCACCGATGTAAAAAGGATGCTGGTTCCTACTAGTGATTATTTCCTATCCTTGGGAATACAACATGCTATCTACTTATCTGGCCCAAGTAGTAATGATGTCCTGAATGTAATAGTGACATTCTGTGGAAGGTTCAGATGGTTCAGGTCTCTCCAGACTAAATTGTGACAGAGGGTGGGTGGGTACTGTTCTCTGTCCTGTATGAATGCAGTTGCTTCTGACCCCACATCCTCAGGCCCAGTTTCAGACTCACGGCTCCTGTTGGTACATGTAGGTTAGGCCCTGAATCCCCTTTGGCATATAAGCCCACTTGAGAATGTTGAATGTAGGCAAATAAAGTGAAGGGAAATGAGCTTCAGAACCGTTTTGTTTGTTTTTTTTTAAGAGTATGCATAGCTTTGATTTTAAAATAAAACTCAATTACTAAGTCTATCCATCTATATCTACCTGCCTAGTTATACCAAAATTCAGTTTTAGCTTCATATTCAATATTTTTTGCTTACTTTTGATTCAACCTTTACCTCTTAAATACCCAGAGGCAGATACCTGTTTTCTGTTTCTGGCCTCTCTGAAATCATGTGTGATTGTTGGTCAAGAAATCTTGCAAGTTATCATATCTAATCAGAAAGATGTCACTGCTAAAACATAATTGTAGCAAGAAATTCTTATGTGCTTACATATTGAAACATGTCAAATGAAGTGCTTTATATATATTTATTATTGCTAGAGTGAATTTCTTCAATGATTGTGAAGGCTGTACATTTATGTACAAAAAAATTATTGTAAACTTCTAAATAGTTAAAAAAATAGAATTTATGAAACAACGCAAGCCACTGGACATAAGCAGTGAAGGGGGCAATGGTGCACGAGACCTGGCAAACAAACAAGGTGAGCCACACAGTTGCTTCGGTCCACTGCCTGGAGAAGTGTTCTAGGCTGTGGCACAAGCAGCGAGGGGAGGCCAGCAGACTCCCTGTGGTGAGATGGGGCTGGGAGTCCTGGGAGCCCAAGGAACTGTAGAGTTTGCAGGGTAGAATGCCAGGAAGCAGAGAGCTACACACAGAGGGAACTCCAGAGATCTGCTGACCAGGCCCTGAAAGCATTCAGCTGAGTAATGACCAGCCCACATGACAGGAAACCACCGAAGGCCAACAGAAGAACCATCCAAAAGAATTACAGGAAACAATACTCAGAGCTCACACACAGGGTGTGGGTAATTCCTGTTCCTACCAGCAAGAGTGACAAATGTCCTAATTCACAAGGCATCAGAGAATGAAGAACGGTCTTGCTTCAAGATGGGAAAAAATCAATCCCAGACTAAATGCTGCTCTGACAAATGCTCAAAAACAAGATTCAAAAAGATCAAACTGTTTCCAAGTAACTTAACTGTATTCCAGAACAAAACTCAAAAATGTTTTTAGAAATATTAAAACAGTTTGAATCATTTAAAATAATAGTTCGGCTTGAAAATTACTATTTTAATGGCTTGTCCAGTGTGAAGTGGCTGCACCCTGAGGCTGTTCAGAATGACATATTTTGAGTTTCTTCTCACACATGTGTTCAGGGTGGGAAAAAGTGAAATTAAAAACACTTTTTCTAAGAGAAAAATGATCTCATAACCCCTATATTTCCGTTCCAGTTAAATCTTGCCAGTTAAATCCTGATTCATGTAGTTCATTATGGTGTATCAAATGTATATGCAAAATGGAATAATTATTTAAAAATCTAATAACATCATACTTAAAAAATACTAAAGATGTGGTTTAAATTGGAAAAAAATGCTTTTTAACTAGTTTCTCATCATTTAAAATTTGCATATTTAAAATTATACATGATACTGGTTCATTAATACAAGTATATAATTTGTTAAAATTATGGAGTTAATGAATACAGCTCCCAGTTAAGAGTTTGGTAAAATTATTTCTTTTAAATCACAACTTCTCCATCAAGTGGGAGCATTAATCAGCAACCAATCCTGACACCTGCAAAGGAAAGCTTCAGAGCTTCTACAAATTCCTGGGTTGAATCAGTAAGGAACTCTGTGAGCCTCCTCTCTTTTCCTTGGTTCCATTAGACGTCTCTTCTGGGTCAGGCCATCTGGCAACTGCTTGGAGAAAACTGTAATGTAAATGGATATACTTAACTGGAGAAAAAGGCTAAGGGACCCTTATTTTCTTCCATTCACACATAACTCCTGCTCACTCTGGAACTTTCAGCCTAGGCATCCCTGCTCCCACCTTCCCAGTCACCCTCCCTACCTCTCACAACCCAGATCCCCAAATGTGGGCGGTGCCTCCCAATGTGTGCCTGTAAAAACCCCTCTATATGTGCACTTAGTACATGGCACTGACATTGTTTCCCCCGTGTCTATGTCTCCAGATGGTGATTCCACGTAGGCAGGACTCAGCTTCACTCACCTGTGTCCCTGGCCCTCTACCCAGTGCCTGATGTGCAGAATTCACAGAACATCCTCATTGAAAGCCAGTGAATGGCTTTCAAAATAAGGAACTTCTGCTATAAGTAAAGCAGATGTGTAGCAATCACTCACAGGTGAACTGGGTAATGGTAGTTACCCTCATACAAAGACTGACGGAAATATTCACGATATACCAGTCACTGTGATGACAGTTACCGTATGTTAACTCATTTAAACCCAAACACCTTCCTTTCAGGACACGTCCAGTTGTTAACTCCAACCTACAGATGAGGTTTAGAGACGACGATTTGCCTCAGGTCACACTTCTGTGTAGACCTGCCAGGAACTGAATGAGTGAACCTGAATTCCATGAAGGCAGAGCCCACATGTTTCCCTTCCCCACTTAACACTCAGGGCCTGGTATGCAGGATAAGGTGAGTGAATTCACTTGGGTGCACCTGACATGAGCTGCCTCCCCCACACCTTACGGCAGGAAGGCAGCCTCACCCCCGGACAGGTGGCTCCCTGACTTCGTTCCTCCGTTTTCCCCCAACCTTCCTCCCCATATTGGCTCAAGCCCCAGCCTGCCATCTTGAGCTTGAGGAGAGAAAGCAGTAGGCACCCACGTGAGAAGAAACCCAGTGTGTGAAAGAGGAAATGATGAAGGCAAACACAGAAAGGCCGCTCTGTGGGATGGGAATGGAACTCAGGCTCCCTGTGCAGGATCATGTGACAAATTTCCTGGGGGCCTGCCTTGCACCAGACACTGTTCCTTTTAATCCTTACATCAACCCTCATCTTCAGCCCGCCTCTCACTGCTGCTTCTGTTCCAAACTGATCTACTGGCACCGCTTCAAACACTCTGAGCAAACTGGTACCTGTCAGTCTCTTCAAGCAGCACACACCAACTCCACTTAACAAAATTTAAGTTGGTGCTTCCACACCAACTCCACTTAACAAAATTTCGCCCAGTTTTTAAGAGCCACTTCAAACACTACCTCTCTGAAGACCTCCCCGTTCAATTCTCAGAGCTTTTCTTCCCCACTTTCACACTCCCACGACAACTATCACCCACATGGCACTTACTGTGTCCCAACTCTTTCTGCATTTGTGTTAGGTCTGCTGCTAGTTTGGGAGCCCCTCAGAGACAGCATCTAATGTCTCTTCATATTTCCTGTGGCTCATGTGGACTGCAGGCATTTAATATTTGCAGAATAACACACACAGCAGCAATCTTGTCCTTACTGCCACCGCTGCAAGAGGACAGGCAGCCCAGCCCAATGCCAGGTACAATCACAATCCTGAGAAAGCCACACTTTGCTTTTTTTTTTGGCCAGGCCACACAACTCTTGGGACCTTGGTTCCCCGACCAAGGACTGAAGCCAGGCCACAGTAGTAAAAGCCTGGAATACTAACCACTAGACCACCATGAATTCCCAAGCCACACTTTTCTGTATTTCTTTCATCAGGCAAACAGGCCCATATGGCTTCAAAGTGCCCTAAAACAAAGCTCTGAAAGGTGATTCTTGACAATTAGTCACTCCAAAGGTAAACTGACTCCCTACAATTAGTCATTCCAACAATAAACCAAGATGAGGCCTGGAAAACTCACAATCTCCGACATTCCTCAGGGCTCCTTATGTTGGCCCTGATGTTCTCAGGAAGGAAGATGGAAAGGGAATTTGGGGCCTGTAAAGATCCTCGATTTAATTCAAACTTTTTAGCAACTGGCAGCTACTGCACAAGCTACAGCTGGAAATCTAGTTTTCCTGTCATTTAATGTAGTCGTTCTTTAACACTTTCTCTGCCACAATAAACCTAAGACATACTCTCCCCACCCTGCTCCCCGCACACTCATTTAGGAATGCTAAAGTAGGGAATGGAGTCAGTACACTGGAGTAATTGTCTTCGTCCCTCCCTAATTTAGTCAGTCATAACCAAGCAGCACCACTCTGTCTTACTTTGGACACCACCTCTTGGGCACATTTTATTTCTCAAGTCCATTCTCCTCCCACTGCTACCACCCTAGTCCAAGCCACCATCATCTCACAGAAGCCCTGCTCACCTATCCCTCAGCTTCCATTTTGGCACCACTCCAGGCGAGTTTCCGTATTACAGCTTCAGTGATTTGGAAAACAGCATTGTGTCTTTTGACAGAGCCGAGGTCAGAATTCAGAACTTGTAACTGCACAGACAGGTCTCATTTCAATGAGCTACACTGCTTTCTCCCAGATATGTGCCTCATTCTGTAGCAAGTTAATGGAAGACAAGTGAAATTATATGTATTGATTGAGGGCCTGCTTTCAGGGTCACAAAATATGAGATTACCAGGAGACAAGAGGGGTGGACCTGGCCTGAGCTGATGTTTTCAGGATCACTCACAAGTAGATCCTCGTGTCTCAGGATCCACCTCTTCTAGCCAACTAGATGACAGGGGCGGCATTCCAAATCCAAGACTATGTGATCCACGTGGGGAGCATAGGATTTCACTGGTTGGATGTGCAAGATTTGTGTCTTCCACGGTTTTCCATGCACCTGATGAAGAAGAGTGGCAATTCGAGTCTCTGCAGCTTCAGCCCAGCTCTGCCACTCTGGCTTGGTGGCCACTGACAGCGTTTTACTGCTAGAATCACTGGTAGCTCCATTTTTCAACTGGTTGCTGATAATCTGCTGAGAAGGCCAATGCTCCTCCATCTTACTGCTTCCAGGAGGCTGGAGAGTCTTCCCTGGGAAAGACTCCACATTTTGGTGAATATGCAAAATGCCTCCAGCATCCTGTTTTAGCACTCGGCAGGCAATGGGCCAGCCTTCTTCAGAGCTGGGAATCAGCCCTAGATTCACCCGGTCGGCAACGTTTGATAGCTTCAGTTTTCTGTTATCTCCAAAGTGTATTTGGCATCGATCAGCTACTCCATTGAGTTCAAGGTTATTTCTCAGAGCAACTACCGCATGGGGATTCCACTCACAAGCATGGACGAAAGCAGCCTCGGCATGAACCAGGAAAGGCAAGGTAAAATAACCAATCCCCGCGTAGAGATCCACCAGCACTTCTCCGGCGCAGGGCAGCGACGCCACACGAAGCTTCTCAGTGATGTTTCCGAAGGAGAACATGCACTGGGTCACGTCAAACTTATACCGAATCCCATTGTCCACATGCTCTACCCAGCCGTGGTCGCCGAGCAGCAGACTCACTGCTGGAGTCCGAGTGCTATCCGGGGACACCCGCCCTCGTTTGGCCAAACGCTGGACGCCAAGTGCCGAGGCAACCGTCTCCCAGAGTTCTGGTTCCAGATGTCTCCATTGCTTGGCTTGGAAACAGTCCTCACTCAGCAACAAGAGGTCACCGTGTCGTTGCCAAGATCGGGGCAGTCAGCCTCCAACTCAGCAGACCACGTCACTCCGCGGCCCTCTACCCAGCGACTCACCTCAAGACACAGCCTTTGGGCAGGTGAGTAACTCTGGGCCTTCTTTGAAGGAACAGGATCCAGGAGCTGCGTCAGCACACAGGTGCTGCCTGGAGCCACACGATTCCTCAGCTCCCGCAGATGCTGCTCAAGGAGAGCCTCCCTCAGAACCGGTAGCGCCACGGTGCCATCCCGCAGCTTTTTCACACGGTGCTGTCTATCCAGGAGTTTCTGCTTCTCGAGATATTCCCTGTATCGCTGGGTAAATCGAGGCTCAGTCACAACTGCAACAGCCGTGGGCTTCCCGCCTGCCTCTTCCATGTTGCTGGCCCCGTATTGTCTCCGACTCTCTCCACGAAACTCCCTCTGCTCTGCGTATGCATATCCACGCATAAAACAGTAAGAAGAGCGCGCACAGCGCCGGCGGAGGCCGGAAGTGACGTCAAACAGGCAGGCCGGAACTAAATTACATTATCTCTCTTGTTGACGAATGACGTCGGGGTCGCCGTTTGATGTGAAGCCGACGCCGCCATCTTTGTAGTGGTCAATCGTTACTTGCTCCCGCCTATGAGAAAATTAGTAACAAGAAGGACTTATAAACGTAGTCGACTTGAACTGTCGACTTATAAACTTCAAATAAGTTGGTATCTTCCGGAAGCCTCAGGAACTCTCTTCCATGCTGTTTACCAATCAAAAGAGAGAAGTGAACCTGAAAGGATGCCCTATATTTGGAGAAAGCCCTCCCTTAGTCTCGTGCTGCACCTGAATCTCAGCCTGAGATGAAATTAATCTCAAGGCTAAACACACTCTAGGGACACTGGTGTCCTTTCGCTTTCTAAAGCAGGCCAAACTTTTTCTTGTGCTCTTGCCTCTACACTTGCTGAAATGCCCTTCCCCAGAAGATGCAATGCCAGATTTGTCTGAAGGTTATCTTCTTGTGAGGCCTTCTTTAAACACTCAAAAGTGTCACTCTCTCTCCTCCACATATATCTATTTAACACGGTGATTCCTTCTTTAGCCCCTGATTTGCTATTTGTTTGCACTTAATAGCCTTTCTTCCTTAGACAGTGACACTTATAGTTGCTCAGTCATGTCTCTTTCATATCTTTTTTTTTTTTTAATCTGCTCTTGTCTCTCTCTCTTTTAAATCTATTTTAGCTGCACTGGGTCTTAGCTGTGATTTACTGGATCTTCATTGCAGCATCCAGACTCTTAGTTGCAGCATGAATGCAGGATCTAGTTCCCTGACCAGGGATCAAACTCAGGCCCCCTGCATTGGGAGTGTGGCCTCTTACCCACTGGCCTACCAAGGAAGTCCCTCTCATCACATTTCTAATTTCAGTCCACTGTGGTCAGAGAACATACTTTGGTATGATTTCAATCCTTTTAAATTTATCAGGGTGTGTTTTATGATTTCAGTTCAGTTCAGTTCAGTCGCTCAGTCGTGTCCGACTCTTGGCGACCCCATGAATCGCAGTACGCCAGGCCTCCCTGTCCATCACCAACTCCCGGAGTACACTCAGACTCACGTCCATTGAGTCCGTGATGCCATCCAGCCATCTCATCCTCGGTCATCCCCTTCTCCTCCTGCCCCCAATCCCTCCCAGCATCAGGGTCTTTTCCAATGAGTCAACTCTTCGCGTAAGGTGGCCAAAGTACTGGAGCTTCAGTTTTAGTATCATTCCTTCCAAAGAAATCCCAGGGTTGATCTCCTTCAGAATGGACTGGTTGGATCTCCTTGCAGTCCAAGGATTTAGTATATGGTTTATCCAGGAGAATGTTCCATGTGCTCTTGAGAAGAAGAATATGTATTCTGTTTGTGGTGATGGAGCTAACAGGCCTGTGTGTTAGCTGATCCCTTTTTAAGTTCATGCTCAGATAAAGTAATTCTGTGGTCACTACAATTCACAAACATAGTCTCAATTCAGAAACCAGAATGCCTAGTATTGAGTATATCTAAACGCATGGCCTTCTTCTATTCCCTTGTATTCAACATACTCCCTTCCTTCGCTGAAGCTCACTTTCAGGCCTGCTCTCACTCTCTTCCTAACCTGGTTATTCCCTGAGATTTCAGGAATAACTCTCAGGATGTGCTGGATACGCACATCCTCAAGAAAACTGTCTCTGACCTCCTCCCCATCTCCTGTACAAATCAGATCTTTATCAATGATAGTCATAGCTGCATGCTCTTCTCTTATAGCCCTCCCCAATACTGTTTCATCTTTAAATTTGATTAATGGCCATCTTCCCCCAGATGTGTATGTTTGAAGTGGCAGGAAACTGGATTTCCTCTCCTCATTATCATATTCCTTACTGTATTTAAGAGGTCTCACCACACATAGTACTTCCTCATAAAATATTTGTAGACTGAACACGAGTAACTAAATGAGGAAAGAAGAAAAATCTGCAGGTGAAAATAGTTCATGGCCAAAAAGAATTTTAGTTCCAAAATATTGCCACTAGATGGCAGCAATAACCAGTACCAGAGTAGTTGAAGTGCCTGAATCCCCGGGTTTCAGATGGTTTGGATTTTCCCCACTTCTCAAGGAGCCTATCCTTTCCAATAGGCCTTTATTGATTAATCTCTATTAGACATCCCTATTGACATGGTAAACCCAGACCTGTGAGTGTATTTGGCAGCAAGTAATACAAACCCACTCCAGTACTCTTGCCTGGAAAATCCCATGGATGAAGGAGCCTGGCAGGCTGCAGGCCACGGGGTCGCTAAGAGTCAGACACGACTGAGCAACTTCGCTTTCACTTTTCACTTTCCTGTATTGGAGAAGGAAATGGCAACTCACTCCAGTGTTCTTGCCTGGAGAATCCCAGGGACGGGGGATCCTGGTGGGCTGCCGTCTATGGTGTCGCACAGAGTCAGACACGACTGAAGCGACTTAGCAGCAGCAGCAGCAGCAATACAAACCCCTAAAACAGCAGCTCCTCAGCAGGTGAGGAGGTGTATAAATTTTAAATATTAAAGTCCAGGGCTGGTGTAGCTGCTCAGGGAAATCCTCAGTTAACCAGGCTCCTTCTCAGCCTCAGTGAGATCCTCCCATCCTTGTGGTTTTGAGACGGGCACTACCTTTCCAGGCTCTGTGAGCTCACTGGGGCAGAAAGAGTAGGGCAGAGCTAGTGGAAACAAGAAGTGCCTGCGCATGGACTTCTGCCTACCCCTCTGGGACAGGAAGGGGTCTTACTGCCATCTTCTGACAGCTATGGAGGCTGGAATGAGGTTGGTTTTTACTGTTTGATTGTGGAATTAATCAAGAACGCATAAGGGAGAGTGAGCAAAAGCCAGGCACCAAGTTGACATTCCTCTAAGGCACTAGGCGAGAAAGCCCCTGGAAACAACAAAGAGTTCTGAAGAGGAGTTTAGAAGAACGACAGGAAGGAGACCTAAGAGACAAGACTAGCATCTATAGAAAAAGTGTTCATAAAATGTACAGTTTACCTAAGAAACGGCTGAGCAGACTCTTGTTTACCTTCACTCAGCAAACTCCAGTGTGTTTCTGAAAGTTCCAACTCAGATTGGGGATCACCTTTTTCAGGAAGTCTTTCCAGGCTTCTCTCTCCCTCTCCTCCCATCTGGGTTTGTTTGTTTGTTTGTTTGTTTTAAGGACAATGTAAAGCAAAAGATTTTAAATTGTTTTCAATAGGGGAACTAAGGAAAATAATAATTAACATTTAACAAGTGCTTACCATGTGCCAAGCACTGATGTCAATGTTTTAATTAACCTTCCCAAGAACTCAGTGAAGTGTGTACTCTTATTGTTTGTGTTTTAAAGAAAAGGATATTGAAATTATCACACAGGGAGAAAGTGGTGGAGGATTTGCATGAAGGTCAGCTGGCTCCTGAGTCTGCATTTTTACTTGTGCCAGGTCTTAGTTGTGGCAATGGGTTCTTTTAGTTGCTGCTAAAAGGCTGTAAGATCTAGTTCCCTGACCAGGGATCATACCTGAGCCCCCCTGCATTGGGAGTGCAGAGTCTTAGCCACTGGGTCACCAGGGAAGTCCCTGCATCTACATTTTTAACCACTCTCCAGATTCTGCTTCTAAGAACAATTTGACCACACTGCTTTTCAGAAGGCTCCAAAATGATGAGTACACCCCATGAGTATGCAAGATGGTCCCAGTGGGTGAGAAGGGGAACTACTAAACTTTTCAAATTTCAAATTTTTTTTATATCTCATTGTTGAGGTCCTTTAATGGACTGGAACCTGGTGGTCCGGAGTCGACTGATAAAAAAGTAAAGGAGAGAGAAAGAGGCTGCTATTCCTTGGTTTACGCAGAAAGCCAATAAAGCCCCTGCATGGGGCTTGCTCTGTTCACGAAGGCCTCAGGTGCCCTCTTGATGGGGTGAAGGCACAGAGCACCATCTAGAGAGGTCTTAGAAGCCCGGGCAGGAAAGTGAACACAGAGGACCTCTGTGCTCCAAAGAAATAGCTGGGGAGAGAGAGAGAAAGAAAGCAAGACACGGGAACCAAAGCTCTGATGGAACAAAGGTGTTTTAATCAACATGGTGTGGGCATATATACTGTAGTTATCCTCAGCAAAGATAAAGATTAAAATTCCAGACTTACAAAACATAGGCAATCAATATTAAAGAGAGAGAGAATTGTAAATAATCACTTTTACTATATGGTTCATAAAAAGGATAAGAACGCATAAGGGAGAGTGAGCAAAAGCCAGGCACCAAGTTGACATTCCTCTAAGGCACTAGGCGAGAAAGCCCCTGGAAACAACAAAGAGGAGTTTAGAAGAACGACAGGAAGGAGACCTAAGAGACAAGACTAGCATCTATAGAAAAAGTGTTCATAAAATGTACAGTTTACCTAAGAAACGGCTGAGCAGACTCTTGTTTACCTTCACTCAGCAAACTCCAGTGTGTTTCTGAAAGTTCCAACTCAGATTGGGGATCACCTTTTTCAGGAAGTCTTTCCAGGCTTCTCTCTCCCTCTCCTCCCATCTGGGTTTGTTTGTTTGTTTGTTTGTTTTAAGGACAATGTAAAGCAAAAGATTTTAAATTGTTTTCAATAGGGGAACTAAGGAAAATAATAATTAACATTTAACAAGTGCTTACCATGTGCCAAGCACTGATGTCAATGTTTTAATTAACCTTCCCAAGAACTCAGTGAAGTGTGTACTCTTATTGTTTGTGTTTTAAAGAAAAGGATATTGAAATTATCACACAGGGAGGAAGTGGTGGAGGATTTGCATGAAGGTCAGCTGGCTCCTGAGTCTGCATTTTTACTTGTGCCAGGTCTTAGTTGTGGCAATGGGTTCTTTTAGTTGCTGCTAAAAGGCTGTAAGATCTAGTCCCTGACCAGGGATCATACCTGAGCCCCCCTGCATTGGGAGTGCAGAGTCTTAGCCACTGGGTCACCAGGGAAGTCCCTGCATCTACATTTTTAACCACTCTCCAGATTCTGCTTCTAAGAACAATTTGACCACACTGCTTTTCAGAAGGCTCCAAAATGATGAGTACACCCCATGAGTATGCAAGATGGTCCCAGTGGGTGAGAAGGGGAACTACTAAACTTTTCAAATTTCAAATTTTTTTTATATCTCATTGTTGAGGTCCTTTAATGGATTGGAACCTGGTGGTCCGGAGTCGACTGATAAAAAAGTAAAGGAGAGAGAAAGAGGCTGCTATTCCTTGGTTTACGCAGAAAGCCAATAAAGCCCCTGCACGGGGCTTGCTCTGTTCACGAAGGCCTCAGGTGCCCTCTTGATGGGGTGAAGGCACAGAGCACCATCTAGAGAGGGTCTTAGAAGCCCGGGCAGGAAAGTGAACACAGAGGACCTCTGTGCTCCAAAGAAATAGCTGGGGAGAGAGAGAGAAAGAAAGCAAGACACGGGAACCAAAGCTCTGATGGAACAAAGGTGTTTTAATCAACATGGTGTGGGCATATATACTGTAGTTATCCTCAGCAAAGATAAAGATTAAAATTCCAGACTTACAAAACATAGGCAATCAATATTAAAGAGAGAGAGAATTGTAAATAATCACTTTTACCATATGGTTCATAAAAAGGATGAGGGTACTTATCACCGTATAGAAAAACTAATGAAGGAAATGTCTGGATTCCTCAGCCCCCGGGAGAGGCTTGCCTTTGCTCTTAATTCCTGAATATTCAGGAATTAATAAGGAACAGAATTCCTGACAGATCCAAAACAGCACACAGGAAGCCTCCTGTTAAATGCTTCCTGACATCTCATCTTTAATTTCTATATCTGCATATATTTAATAAAGTACATAATACATCAATACTGTAACTTTTCCAAAATTTATAAATAAAATATGTAGATAGAAAGTTTAGAGCTCTCGAGATCAGAGTTGCTGGC
>SJXQ01009285.1:0-30501 GCA_006408695.1 Aepyceros melampus | reverse complement strand
TCAGAGTTGCTGGCTTAAAAGCCTGGGGCCAGTGAACACTTAGTCTGAAAGCACATGTGTTACCAGGTCTCTGCAGGGGTGTGTTCATGGGAAACGGACTGGAGGGATTGCTTCAGTTCCTTTATGTGGCTGTAGTGAGGGCTCTGTGAACATACTCTCCCCTTTCCTTCTGTGCAATGGATGCTTCTTACCCACCTGGCCAGTCCATCCACTGTAGGCTTTAGGATGACCTGTCACAGCCCAGGGAGAAGGCTGAAGGGCGTTGCTAGCCTGCATCTCCACCTGCACCCTCCTCGCCTTGAAACTCAGCTCAGGCATCCTCTTCCCTACCTTCCCCAACCATCCCTCCCTCCCTGCCTCGGCCACACCCTCACGTCTGGAGGGGCTCATGCTTCTTCTAGGGGGCCGTTAAAGTTGCTGTTCATTTTTCACATGTGGCACATGCCACCGAGTAGAGATCCACCTGGCTGGCAGTGACCCCTTCAAGAGCAGAGGTCCACATTTTCTTTCTGTCCTGACCCTCAGCACAGTGCCTGAGCAAGAGGGCACACAGCAAATAACTGTTTGTGGAGAAATGACTTTTCAGCGACTTCTCTGGCAACTCGGTGGGTAGTACTCTGAACTTGCACTGCAATGGGTACAAGTTCGATCCCTGGTCAGGGAACTAAGGTCCTGCATGCCGTGCAGTGTGGCCAAAATAATAAGAGAGAAATGACTATTTCAGAGTTAAGCTGTTCTGCTTTAGATGAGCAGACGTGTAGCCACCTCGCCAGCTGAGTTAAGGTGGGTACACAAGACTCACTCTCAGCAGAGCAGCAGCTAGTGAGCTTCGTGTTCTCAGAAGCAGGTTTACTGTGACATTAATGAAGCTAAAAGCTCAGGTTCCTTCACTTGCACAGGCTCCTTCCAAAGGCCTTGCATGGGACCCTTCACCACTGTTTCACTAGGTCATGTGTTTGGGTAAAATTTGCACAAGTAAAGATGTCTTCACCGCAGATGGTTAAGATCACCGTGCTACTCCATGCCAATTTCCGCCTGGCCCACTTCCCTTCTTGAAGAGTGACCTTCAAGTGGCTGCATACAGTCTGGGGACCGAGCAGGTTCAGATGAGAATACATTTAATTGGGGGTTGGTGGGATACGCTTATGTGCTACAATCCACTTCCGTGTGTGGTTAAGTTCTAGCTAGCTGTTCAGGTTTGAGAAGTATACTCCTACGGCTGACTGCTGACTGCTGTCTCATGGCATCTTGACACAAAAATGCAAGCCAGCTGTCATGGGATGACATGAATGTGTTCTCTGGTGCTAAGCACTGGAAGGACACTGTTCGTAGAGGAGAAACCAGGTTTCAAAAGTAAGACATCAGTAACTAGAGTACAGAAAGTTCCTTTAACCTTCAGGTAGGTATAATTTTTTTTTAATATTTATTTATTTGACTGTGCCACGTCTTAGTTGGGGCACACAGGATCTTCAGTTGTGGCATGTGGGACCTAGTCCCTGACCATGGATAGAACCCAGGCCCCCTACATTGGGAGCACAGAGTCTTAGCCACTGGACCACCAGGGAAGTCCCCAGACAGGTACAATTTTAAACAGAAGATTCACTTCTTGATAATGTCTGGTTAAAATGGAAGTTGTCTCCTGCTAGGAATATGTTCGATAATGTAGCACATATAATCATAAATACACTAGACATTTAAAAATTTTAAAGTAGAGTATCTAATGAAAAATCACATTCAACACAAGTTTTACTCACTAAGACACACTCTTCTAACTCACTAAAAGCACACAGCACTCAGTAAACTGCTAGAATGGAAGAACAAAGCACAAAAGCCCAAAGCCGCTGGTCTATGTTCCAGCCTTCCTGTCTTGCTGCTGTTGCTGCTGCGTCACTTCGGTCGTGTCCAACTCTGTGCGACCCCATGGACGGCAGCCCACCAGGCTCCTCCCTCCCTGGGATTCTCCAGGCAAGAACACTGGAGTGGGTTGTTATTTCCTTCACCAATGCATGAAAGTGAAAAATGAAAGTGAAGTCGCTCAGTCATGTCCGACTCTTAGTGACCCCATGGACTGCAGCCTACCAGGCTCCTCCGTCCATGGGATTTTCCAGGCAAGAGTACTGGAATGGAGTGTCATTGCCTTCTCCACTTCCTGTCTTAATCATGCCAAATTCACTCTCCAATCTCAGGAATCTTCAAGTTTTCAGGTTTAGCTCTCATTTTGGCAGAACAGCATAAAGAAATATCTCACAAGAAGAAATTTGCTCTAGGACAGGAACATCGATCACTCTAAGTCATGAGAAGGGAAGGAATAAAAGGGCAACCTGTTTATCAGACGTCAGCAGCACAGTCAGTGCATGCAGGAGGCAGGCAAAGACACACACCTGATGGTTGGGGCTCACCTTAGCCTTCCTCTGAAGAATCTCCTGTCATGCAACCCATTTGTCTTAAGAAATCTAATAGAAAAAAAAAAAGTCTAATAGGTAATCTCTCTGACAATGTGATTGGATCCTTTATCAGAAATTTTTAGGACTTCCCTGGTGGCCCAGTGGTTGAGAGTCTGCCTTGTAATTCAGGAGACTCAGGTTCAATCCCTGGTCAGGGAACTAGGATCCCACATACCACAGGGCAGCTAAGCCCTTGGGCTGCAACTACTGAAGCCCACGTGCAGAAACTAGAGAGTCTAATTGGGAAAGATCCCACGTGACACAACAAAGATCCTATGTGACCCAGTGGAGCCAAATTAATTGATTAATTAAAAAAAATTTTTAAGCCAAGTGGTTGCTGGCTGAGGATTTTCCAAAAGTACATTTCTCGTGTAAGCCAAAATAAGAAAAGAAAAATCCAGCATTACCTTTCCCTATGCCAACTACATCAGTACAGCTCAGGAGAGAAAATTAAATAGGAGAGACTCCTTGTCTTGGCCGTGAATTGCCCCTGATACATATCCACTACATTTAGAACAAGCAAGGGCTGCTTTATTTTCTGAAATTGAACTTAATTTCTATCCTCAAGGTTCCCTTCCTCCCAACTGATAGAATCTTCTCATTAAGGACTGGGCTATAGATTTGCACCTGGAATTTTGATACAATTTCAAAATTATGATGATGCTGAAGTATGGGGTTAAGAGGGTTCTGGTCAGCTGCAACTACAGCTGTATGCATCTGCGTGGCCTTTTGGGTCTCCCCACATTAGTGGGTCAGGGGACTTTGGGGAGCCTCTCTGTCTTTTTCTTTGCCCAGGCAAACCCACTCTGGGATGTGGCAGCTGTTTCTCTCTTTAGCTTGGCCCCTTAGGACCTTTCTCCTCTCTCACTTCCCCATCCTAAATATTTTCAGATTTTCCCTTTTAAAATTTTGCCCCCAGGCTTCTTGCTAATGGAAGAAAATTTCACATATTGAGGCATGAGGAATTTTACAAGGAATGCATTGATAAAACCTTACATCCACATGTATATGGTCGACTAATTTTCAACAAAGATGCCAAGGAGACACATAGGAAAAAGGCACTCTCTTCAATAAATTGTTTTGAGAAAACTGATATCCATGTGCAAAAGAATAAATCTGGATCCTTATCTTACACATATACAAACATCACCTCAAAATTATTAAAAGCTTAAATGTAAGCCCTAAAGCCATAAAATTCCTTTTATGGACTTTTATTCTAGGCCTTCCCTGGCGGCTCAGCTAGTAAAGAATCTGCCTGCAGTGAGGGAGACCTGAGTTCGATCCCTGGGTTGGGAAGATCCTCTAGAGAAAGGAATGGCAACCCACTCCAGTATTCTGGTGTGGAGAATTCCATGGGCTGTATAGCCCATGGGGTTACAAAAAGTCAGAACATGACTGAGCGACTTTCACTTCACTTAAATGTAAGAACTGAAACCATAAAATTCCCAGGAGAAAGCTCCTTGATGTTGGTTCCTCATAACGATTTCTTTGGGTATGACAGTAAAGTCTCAGGCATGGGAATTCCCTGGTGGTCCAGTGGTTAGGACTCTGCACTTCAACTGCAAGGGACCTGTTTGTGATCTCTGGTCCAGGAACTAAGATCCCTCAAACCTAAAGGCATGGTCAAAAATAAAAATAAAATAAATAAAAGCAAAGACAACAAAGGCAAAATTAAACCAGTGAGACTACGTAAAACTGTAACTGAGCAGGACCCTATGGGGCCTTCCTAGGACAGGCTGCTCCCTCCACCCCCTATGGAGGGGGACCTTAGGGTCCCCCTAAGGACCATCCTATGTCCTCTGCCTGCCTCTTGTCTGTACAAAAATCCTTAGGCAAAATATAAATTTAATCAGAAAAATAAGAAAATGCAGAAACAAATGAAAATAGTCTAAAATGGTATGGACCTAACAGAAGCAGAAGATATTAAGAAGAGGTGACAAGAATACACAGAAGAACTATATGATAAAGATCTTCACCACCAAGATAATCACGATGGTGTGATCACTCACCTATAGCCAGACATCTTGGAATGTGATGTCAAATGGGCCTTAGAAAGCATCACTACGAACAAAGCTAGTGGAGGTGATGGAATTCCAGTGGAGCTATTTCAAATCCTGAAAGATGATGCTATGAAAGTGCTGCACTCAATGTGCCAGCAAATTTGGAAAACTCAGCAGTGGCCACAGGACTGGAAAAGGTCAGCTTTCATTCCAATTCCAAAGAAAGGCAATACCAAAGAATGCTCAAACTACCACACAATTGCACTCATCTCACATGCTAGTAAAGTAATGCTCAAAATTCTGCAAGCCAGGCGTCAGCAATACTTGAATCGTGAACTTCCAGATGTTCAAGCTGGTTTTAGAAAAGGCAGAGGAACCAGAGATCAAATTGCCAACATCCACTGGATGATGGAAAAAGCAAGAGAGTTCCAGAAAAACATCTATTTCTGCTTTATTGACTATGCCAAAGCCTTTGACTGTGTGGATCACAATAAACTGTGGACAATTCTGAAAGAGATGGGAATACCAGACCACCTGACCTGTGTCTTGAGAAACATATATGCAGGTCAGGAAGCACCAGTTAGAACTGGGCATAGAACAACAGACTGGTTCCAAATAGGAAAAGGAGTACATCAAGGCTGTATATTGTCACCCTGCTTTTTTAACTTCTATGCAGAGTACATCATGAGAAACACTGGGCTGGAAGAAGCACAAGCTGGAATCAAGATTGCCGGGAGAAATATCAATCACCTCAGATATGCAGATGACACCACCCTGATGGCAGAAAGTGAAGAGGAACTAAAAAGCCTCTTGATGAAAGTGAAAGAGGAGAGTGAAAAAGTTGGTTTAAAGCTCAACATTCAGAAAACGAAGATCATGGCATCTGGTCCCATCACTTCA
The DNA here is from genome assembly GCA_006408695.1 of Aepyceros melampus. Taxonomy (NCBI): domain Eukaryota; kingdom Metazoa; phylum Chordata; class Mammalia; order Artiodactyla; family Bovidae; genus Aepyceros; species Aepyceros melampus. Next base: position 25,157 of record SJXQ01009285.1, on the reverse strand, counting down.
TGGGAAGTAGATGGGGAAACAGTGGAAACAGTGTCAGACTTTATTTTTCTGGGCTCCAAAATCACTGCAGATGGTGACTGNACAGACTGGTTCCAAATAGGAAAAGGAGTACGTCAAGGCTGTATATTGTCACCCTGCTTATTTAACTTATATGCAGAGTACATCATGAGAAACGCTGGGCTGGAAGAAACACAAGCTGGAATCAAGATTGCCAGGAGAAATATCAATAACCTCAGATATGCAGATGACACCACCCTTATGGCAGAAAGTGCAGAGGAACTAAAAAGCCTCTTGAAAGTGAAAGAGGAGAGTGAAAAAGTTGGCTTAAAGCTCAACATTCAGAAAATGAAGATCATGGCATCTGATCCCATCACTTCATGGGAAATAGATGGGGAAACAGTGGAAACAGTGTCAGACTTAATTTTTCTTAGCTCCAAAATCACTGCAGATGGTGATTGCAGCCATGAAATTAAAAGGTGCTTACTCCTTGGAAGAAAAGTTATGACCAACCTAGATAGCATATTCAAAAGCAGAGACATTACTTTGCCAACTAAGGTCCGTCTAGTCAAGGCTATGGTTTTTCCAGTAGTCATGTATGGATGTGAGTTGGACCTTGAAGAAGGCTGAGCACCGAAGAACTGATGTGTTTGAACCGTGGTGTTGGCGAAGACTGTTGAGAGCTCCTTGGACTGCAAGGAGATCCAACCAGTCAATTCTAAAGCAGATCAGTTCTGGGTGTTCTTTGGGAGGAATGATGTTGAAGCTGAAACTCCAGCTTCAACTTTGGCCACCCTGTGCAAAGAGCTGACTCATTGGGAAAGACCCTTATGCTGGGAGGGACTGGGGGACAAGAGGAGAAGGGGACAACAGAGGATGAGATGGCTGGATGGCATCACCAACTCGATGGACGTGAGTGTGAGTGAACTCCAGGAGTTGGTGATGGACAGGGAGGCCTGGCGTGCTGCAGTTCATGGGGTCGCAAAGAGTCGGACACGACTGAGCTACTGAACTGAACTGAACTGAACTGAAGTAACTTAGCATAGCACACACAGCCTAGTTCTCCACTTTATCTGCAGTGCTTGACACATGGCAAGAGCTCAGGAAATGAATAATGCCAGGAATTTCAGTGTTGAGTTGTACTTGGAGCATTCTTGAGTTCAAATGTCAGCTCTGGCAATATTAGCTTTGTGACCTTGTGCAAATTGTTTTCATGTCTCTGATTTTCTGTTACTTCATCTACAAACAGTATTATCACACTACGTCACAAAGTTGTGCAATATAAAGGTAGATTATTAACCATGGAAAGTCAGTGCTGTCCTAAGTGCCTTATAAGTAATAATTCACGTATTTCTCTGATCAGTTCATCAACCCCATGAGGAAAATACTATTGTTATCATTCACACCATTTCAGAGATATGTGCTAAGTCTCTTCAGTTGTGTCAAACTCTTTGCTACCCTATGGATTGTAGCCTGCCAAGTTCCTCTGTCCATGGGATTCTCCAGGCAAGAATACTGGAGTGGGTTGCCATGCCGTCCTCCAGGAGATCTTCTTGATCAGGGATTGAATCTGCATCTCTTAAGTCTTCTGCATTGGCAGGCAGGTTCTTTACCAGTAGTGCCACCTGAGAAGCTCTGGTTCACAGATAAGAAACATTTGAAAATATATATTTATGTGTTTGGCTGTGCCTGGTCTTATTTGTGGCATGTGGGATCCAGTTCTCTGACCAGGGAGTCAAACCTGGCCCCCCTACGTTGGGAGTGCAGTCTTAGCCACTGGGTCACCAGGGAAGTCCCCCAGATGAGGAAATTGTGGCACAAGTTAGTAACAACAGAACTTCACTTGTACCCAGCTGTTGAGTTTATGAGACTGTTCTCCACATCATTGTTATTCTGCTTCTCTAGGCTGTTAAGCAGATATGCGTGAAATGTCCAGCACAGTGTCTGACACATACTAGCTTCACAGTAAATATTCATTTCCTTCTTTCTTAAGTATAAAGTCACAGAGCAAGATGCCCAATATCTCACCATTTACTTATAATTTCAGGACCATGCACACAAAGTTGCAGCAGGTAAAATTCAATGGAATTTTGTAGACTGTGATTTGTTCTTGTTTAGTCGTGTCTGATTCTTTGCGACCCCATGGACTGCAGCCTGCCAGGCTCTTCTGTCCATAGAATTTCCCAGGCAAGAATACTGGAGTGGGGTGCCATTTCTTTCTCTGGGGGATCTTCCCAGCCAAGGGATCAAAACTGAGTCTCCTGCATTGGCAGGTGGAGTTTTATTTTATTTTTTTAAAAATCATCTGAGCCACCAGGGAAGGTCATAGACTGCTACACTGCATTATTTTCATCCTCTAGACATTTCAGTTTCTTGCATCTCATGAGACCTGATTTAAGCACTTGCAGGATAATAAGTTTGCCAAGTAGATGAGTTTGATTACATACTCTTCCAGTACATTATGAATTTTTGTTCATACTTGGGCCTAAAAGGAGAGTTCCTAGTCCCTTCTAAGGCAAATCTAGGTGCTGGCCTGGTATCTGAGTGCAGAGTGGTATCTGATCATGAGGGTGTCCAGGTAGCACTGTAAGCAATTCTCAGGCAACCAGAGGAAACCAAATGATGTCAAATGATCAGCCAGCAGCCTCAGGGAGGGAACAGCTATTTTCTTTCCTTTTTTTATTTCTTCCAGTTTTATTGAGATATAATTGACATACAGCACAGTATAAGTTTGAGGTGTACAGCATAATGATTTGACTTCATACACCATGAAATGATTACCACAGTAAGTGTAGTGAACATCCTCCATTTCATACAGATATAAAATTAAAGAGAAAATATTTTTTCCTTGTGATGAGAACTCAGGATTTCCTCTCAGTAATTTTTATACATAACATACAGCAGTGTTAATTATATTACTGATGCTGTATTGGCACTGGTAGTAAAGAACCCGCCTGCCAATGCAGGAGACATGAGATGGAGGTTTGATCCCTGGGTCAGGAAGATCTCCAGGAGGAGGAAATGGCAATCCACTCCAGTATTCTTGCCTGGAGAATCCACATGGAGAGAGGAGCCTGGTGGGCTACAGTCCATAGCGTCGCAAAGAGTCAGACATGACTGAAGCGACTTAGCACGACACAGCACATTGATGATAATACATTACATCCTAACACTTATTTTATAACTGGAAGTTTGTACCTTTTGACTGCCTCATCCAATTCTCCAGCCCCCTACCCCTGGGAACAGCCTTTTCTGATATAAACCACAAGCAGTTTGCTGAAAATAACTATTGAGGAACATCCTTGGAGCTACAGGCTGTGAACTCTGTTCATAGCCTGTTATTGGGGCGACCGATCTGGGAGAGGCCAACAGATCCAGGGAGGACATGGAGGGAGGGAAAGCAGGCTGCTGTAGCTCAAGGCAGCACAGATCTGCCTTGGCACAGCGGAGGCAGGTGCAGGACAGGGACCCAGGCCAGGCCAGCACCCTGGGGGGACTGAACAAGCCACTGCCAGTCTGCTATGAGACGTGATGGGTGGGAGGGGGGTAGCAAAGCAGTGTCTGCCCTCCATCAACTTCCAGTCTCACTGAAGAGCAGCCACGGAGCCAGTAAGACCAGTGCCTTGTGGGAGGAGAAGGTGGGAGGGAGCCCCGAGCACAGAGCAAGGCAGAGGGGCTGGGACAGGGGCTGTCAGGGTCACCAAAGAGAGTCTCTTGGAGGAGGTAAGTCTTGCTTTTGACAAATCTGTCCCAGGGTGTATGCTCAAAGGACCTCACACCTTGAATTAATGCTCTGCTCTCACCATCTTGGGATTCTTATTTTTTAAATTATTTACTTATTTATTTGGCTGTACTGGAGAAGAAAATGGCAACCCACTCCAGTATTCTTGCCTGGAGAATCCCATGGATGGAGGAGCTTGGTGGGCTACAGTCCACGGGTCACAAAGAATCGGACACGACTGAGCGACTTCAAGTCGCAAATGGGCCTTACTCCTACATAAAGTCTGTTGGGCCTCCTTATAGCTTATAGAATAAAGTCTAACCTGTTTACTAGTTTGATCACAGAGCCTGGCCCCTCCCTCTCACTACTGGACTTAGCTCCTTGGCTTTCTAGCTTCCTATTTTCTGACCTATGAACTCTCAGCTTATTTCCTTAACTCACCTCTGCTGTTAATGCTTCTGGGTCTTCACTTACACCATTGTTTCTGCCTGAGTGTTTGTCTCACTTTCTTCCCTGAGTAAATTCTTTTAAAAAATTTTATTTATTTATTTTTGGCTGCACTGGGTCTTCACTGCTGCGCGGGCTTTTCTCTAGTTACGAAGAATGGGGGCTACTCTTTGCTGGAGGGCACGGGCTTCTTTGTGCTGAGGCTTCTCTTGTTGCAAGGCACGGGCTCTAGGGTTTGCGGCATGTGGACTCAGTAGCTGCGGTTCCTGGGCTCTAGAGTACAGATTCAGTAGTTGCGGTACACAGGTTTAGCTGCTCCATGACATGTGGGATCTTCCCAGATCAGGGCTCAAAGCCATGTCTCCTGCATTGGCAGGTAGATTCTTTGCCACTGAGCTACCACGGAAGCTCTCCAAGAGTAAATTCTTGCTTATACTTGATCAGCTCAAGTGTCAATCCTTCTGGTAGCCAGACCCCTTTGTGGGATGGGGTGGCACCCTGAGCATGTTTCACAGCACTTACTCTTACTGATATTGTCTATTTCCCCCACCAGTCCTTTCATTCTGAGAAGACAAGGGCCGTGTGTTGTTCATCTGTGTGCCTCTGGGACTGGTACATAGAAGGGAACTGATCTGATCCAAACTGACATAGGATCCACTAAGCTTTTCTAGCCATCTCTCTCTGGAAGAGACCATCGCTCACCTTTTCTCTTTCATGCCCCTAAGAGCTGTAGCCCTCACTCCAAGAGGACAAGCACGTCTCATTCCCACGGGCGCTGCGTGGCGTTTCCCTCACCGACCACAGAGCTGCTGTCCTACGGAGGTATTAGACACCCAGCCATTGGCTTCTCTGTTCACACTCCTCATCACAGCTCCCAATGTACGATCTGAGAGGTAGGCATCACTTGACATTGAGATTCATGTCTCTCTCCATTGTTGCTGAACTGCCTGCCCCCAAATATGAAGGGTTCTTCTTTGTTCTGTTTTGGCTTTTGGCGGGGGGTGGTAGGGGATGTTGACTACAGCATTAATAAGATGAGGTCCTAGCCCCCAATCTCATCTGTACCATTTACTAATCTGTCACCTTAGACACATCTCTTAACTTCCTTGATTCTCAATTTCTTGATCTGTACAACAAACTTAAAAAGTAGGTATTTTTAAAAAGTCGCAAAGAGTCAGACACAACTGAGCAACCAACTCACACTTGTATTTTATGGACTTCCTGGCAGTCTAGTGTTAAGACTTCATTCTCCCACTGCAAGGAGCATGGTCAGGGAACTAAGAGCCACATGCCACACAGTGCATCCAAAAGTAGGAAAAAAAAGAGTTTGCATGTTAAAATGTTTGTCCCTCTGCACAAGCTCTCCTGCATGCGTCCCTGTGCCCAGGAGGGAGTGTGGAGAGTGAGGCACGGAGAGGGTACAAACTGCTCACCATTTCCACTGTTCAGGCTGCTCCAAGCTGCCTTGTCCCACCCCGCAGTCCTGTTCTTTTCTTCCAGTGGCCCTTCCAGCCTGTCTCTGTCTGGGCTCTGGTGGAATCTATAGAGTGACTTTCCAGCCCCAGTCTGGTTCCCATTAGAACCAGAAAAATTAGGCAGTCCTCTTGCCACTGGCCAGTGCTGCTTCTAACCAGGGCTTCTCTGGCCCAGTGGCTACCCCACCTTTGAATTCCATATGCTTGAACACAGCCAGCCTCCTCTTTCCTCAGGGACATCTTCCTCTCAGTTCCTCTTCCTTGTTGCTTGAGCAGTAGGTCACCTGACTGTAGGTTTCTCTTCGATTCTTTCCTGTACTGTTGTCTTTGTCAACCTCAACTTCAAGCTCAATCGATACTGTCCAAACACAATATCCACAGGAAAATGCACAAAACATAAACACAGTTTGAGAATTAACAAACACAAATGCATGAGTTAACAAATAATGATGAGGCCAATACCTCTGTTACATCATCCAGGCTGAGAAATAAAATATTGGCAGAGCCCAGAGGTCCCCTTCAGGTCACAGTCCTCTCCCTCACATGTAAGTGTCCATGATCCTGATGTGTATGATAACTACTTTCCTGCATTTCTTTGTATTTTTAAGGCCTGTTTGTGCATGTCTAAATCCTATAGTGTCATTGTGCTTGTTTTATGTGAACAGAGTATATTTTTGCAGGTTTTGTTTATGATTTTCTATATATGATTTGTATATATGTACATATTTGTGTTTTTCTTTAGCTCAGTGTCATGTTTGTAAGAATCATTCACAGGGTTGCAGATAGCTGTAGTTCATTTGTTTTCAATGCTCTGTAGTTTTCCTCTACATCAAGGGTTCACAACCTACGGTCCATGGGCCATATTTTTATATAGCCCATGAGTTAAGAATGCTTTTTTATATTTATAAATTTGGGGAGAAAAAGATTAAGATTTTGAGACACAGACCTACAAAGCCTAGAATGTTTATTCTCTGGCCCTTCACAGGAAATGTTTTTCTGAACCCAGCTGTATATGAATATACCATATTTACTTTTCTTTTACATTCTTGATGGGTATTTGAGTGATCTGCAGTGTTTTGACTCCTGAGAAATGCTTCTGTGAATATTCTTATACATGTTTTCTCCTACAGTTGTACATATGTTTCTCTAATAAATATATCTAAGAGTGAAAATATACATGTTGTTCAGTTGCCCAGTCATGTCTGACTCTGCGACCCCATGGACTGTAGCATGCCAGGCCTCCCTGTCCTTCACCATCTCCCGAAGTTTGCCCAAGTTCATGTCCATTGCATTGGTGATGCCATCCAGTCATTTCATCCTCTGATGCCTTCTTCTCCTCCTGCCCTCAATCTTTCCCAGCATTAAGGACTTTTCCAATAATCAACTGTTCGCATCAGATGGCCAAAGTACTGGAGTTTCAGATTCAGCATGAGTCCTTCCAATGAGTATTCAGAGTTCATTTTCCTTAAGATTAATTGCTTTGATCTTCTTGCTGTCCAAGGGACCCTCAGGAGTCTTCTCCAGCACCACAGTTTGAAGGCATCAATTCTTCAGTGCCCTGCCTTCTTTATGGTCCAGCTCTCATGACTATACGTGACCCCTGGGAAGACCATGACCTTAACTATATGGACCTTTGTTGGCAGATTAATGTCTCTACTTTTAAACACACTGTCTAGATTTGTCATAACTTTCCTGCCAAGACAATATACATACATTCAAATTTAGATATACAATAAAATATACATGCATTCAAATTTAGTAGATTTTTTCCCAAAGCATTTGTACCAATTGTATCCCCAATAGCAATGTATGAAAATTCTGGTTGCTATACATCCCCAACAACACTTAATAATACCAACTTTATAAATGTTTGCCTATTTGGTGGGTTTGTAGCATTATATCATTGCCATTGTAATCTAGGGTTTCCCTGTAAAGAAATTTATTAAATTTATTAAATTAAGTATTTTTTTTCTAAATACTGATCCCATACCAATACCTTTACTATTTTCCTATGGGATTTTCTGTTTTTGTTTTNGACATGACTGAGTGACTGAACTGAACTGACCTGAAGGACCTTTAGTTTCTCCTCATACATGGATTCTATTCTGATCCATACCCTTTGAGCTGCTTTGCAGATACTGAAACCCCCAGAGCAAGAAGTTTACTCTGTGCTGACCACAAGCATGTAGACCCCAAACTGGTTAAAACCAGGACCAGCTAACCAGAGAATTGTGGCTCAAATAATGTTTCAACCACAACTGAGATGGGAAAGCTACTTAGAACTATGTGATGGAAATAATCATCTATGAAAACAGAACATTACCCGCTCCCCAGCATGTAGCCCTTTCCTCTTTTCCCTATCTGATCTCCAAAGAAAACCTGGAGATTTGAGAGAATTAATTACAGGGGCCACGAGTCCACCTTCACCCAGGACTGCCAGCTTCCTCAAAAAAGCTATCTTTCTTTTTACCCAACACTTGTCTCTCATTATTAGGCTCTTGAGCAATGAGCCACTGAGCCTGAGTTCAGTAACAAAGCTTAAAATCTTCTGCATCCAAAAGGAAACCATCAACAAAATGAAAAGGCAGTCTATGGAATGAGAGAAAGTATTTGCAAACCATGTACATAATATATAACCCTTATATATTGGGTTAATATCCAAAATATATAAGGAACTCTTATAACTCAATAGCAAAACAAAACACCAAATATCCAAATTAAATAATGAACAGAGGCGATGAAGAGACATTCTACCGTAGAAGACATCCAAATGGTCAATAGGAATAAAAAAAGGTGCTCAGCATCACGAATCATCAGAGAAATGCAAATCAAAACCACAATGAGATGCCACCTCACACCTGTTAGGATGTCTATTATGAAAAAGACAAGAGATAACAAATGCTGACAAAGGTATGGTGAGAAGGAAAACCTCATACACGTTTAGAGGGAATGTAAACTGGTACCTGTAAAGCAGGCCTTAGGAAGCATCACTAGGAGCAAAGCTAGTGAAGGTGATGGAATTCCAGTGGAGCTATTTCAAATACTGAAAGATGATGCGTGAAAGAGCTGCACTCAATGTGCCAGCAAATTTGGAAAACTCAGCAGTGGCCACAGGACTGGAAAAGGTCAGTTTTCATTCCAACCCCAAAGAAAGGCAATGCCAAAGAGTGTTCAAACTACCACACAATTGCACTCATCTCACACTCTAGTAAAGTAATACTCAAAACTCTCCAAGCCAGCCCTTAACAGCATGTGAATCGTGAACTTCCAGATGTTCAAGCTGGTTTTAGAAAAGGCAGAGGTACCAGAGATCAAATTGCCAACATCCACTGGATCATGGAAAAAGCAAGGGAGTTCCAGAAAAACATCTACTTCTGCTTTATCGACTACACAAAATCCTTTGACTGTGTGGATCACAATAAACTGTGGACAATTCTGAAAGAGATGGGGGTCTCTTTAAGAGACCAGACCACCTGACCTGCCTCCTGAGAACTCTGTAGAACTGGACATGGAACAACAGACTGGTTCCAAATTGGGAAAGGAGTATGTCAAGGCTATATATTGTCACCCTGCTTATTTAACTATGTGCAGAGTACATCATGTGAAATGCTAGGCTGGATGAAGCACAAGCTGGAATCAAGATTGCCGGGAGAAATACCAATAACCTCAGATATGCAAATGACACCACCCTTATGGCAGAAAGCAAAGAAGAACTAAAGAGCCTTTTGATGAAAGTGAAAGAAGAGAGTGAAAAAGCTGGCTTAAAGCTCAGCATTCAGAAAACTAAGATTATGGTATCTGGTCCCATCACTTCATGGGAAATAGATGGGGAAACAATGGAAACAGTGACAGACTTTATTTTCTGGGGCTCCAAAATCACAGATGGTGACTGCAGCCATGAAATTAAAAGATGCTTGCTCCTTGGAAAACAAGCTGTGACAAACCTAGACAGCATACTATAAAGCAGAGACATTAGTTTGACAACAAAGGTCCATCTAGTCAAAGCTATGGTTTTTCTCAGTGGTCATGTATGGATGTGAGAATTGGACTATAAAGAAAGCTGAGTGCCAAAGAATTGAGCTTTTGAACTGTGGTGCTGGAGAAGACTCTTGAGAATCCCTTGGACTGCAAGAAAATCCAACCAGTCCATCCTAATGGAAATCAGTCCTGAATATTTATTGAAAGGACTGATGCTGAAGCTGAAACTCCAATACTTTGGCCACCTGATGCGAAGAACTGACCTATTTGAAAAGACCCTGATGCTGGGAAAGACTGAAGGCAGGAGAAGGGGATGACAGTGGATGAGATGGTTGAATAGCATCAACAATACTATGAACATGAGTTTGAGCAGGCTCCAGGAATTAGTGATGGACAAGGAAGCCTAGCATGCTGAGGTCCATAGGGTCGGAAAGAGTCAGACACGACTGAGTGACTGAACTGAACTGAAACTGGTACAACCACTATACAGTATTACGTTTCCTCAAGAAATTAAAAATAAAATTACCATATAATCCAGCAATCCCACTTTGAGTTTGAGCAGGCTCCAGGAATTAGTGATGGACAAGGAAGCCTAGCATGCTGAGGTCCATAGGGTCGGAAAGAGTCAGACACGACTGAGTGACTGAACTGAACTGAAACTGGTACAACCACTATACAGTATTACGTTTCCTCAAGAAATTAAAAATAAAATTACCATATAATCCAGCAATCCCACTTCTGGGTATATATTCAATGGAAGTGAAATTACTGTGTGAAAGAGATATCTGTACCCCCATGTTCACTGCAGCTTTATTCACAATAGCCAAGATATGGAGACAATCTAACTGCCTGTTGATGAATGAATGAATAAAGAAAATATGACACACACACACACACTGGAGTATTATTCAGCCATAGAAAAGAAAGACCTCTTGCTGTTTTTTCAATAAAATGAAGTTGGAGGCCATTATGCTAAGGGAAATAAGGCAGACAGAGAAAGGCAAATACTCTATGATCTTACTTATATGTGGAGTCTAAACAAAGAACGAAGGTGAATTCACACAAACAGAACAGAATGGTGGTTCCGAGGGGGTGGGAGGTGGGGGAAATGGGGCGATGATAAAGATCAAGGTGTATAAAGTTTCAGTTATAAGATGATTAAGTTCTGAGGGCCTAATGTCAGCTAACAGAGTAGATCTTATGTGTTCTCATCAAAGGAAAAAAAAAGATGTTTGAGGTGATGGATATTTTAATTAATTTGATTGTGGGAATCCTTTCACAATGTAGACATGTATCAGATCATTATTTTGCACAACTTTAAATATATTGCAATTGTGTGTGTGTGTGTGTGCTCAGTCGAGTCCAATTCTTTCTGACCCCATGGACTGTAGCCTACCAGGCTCCTCTGTCCATGGGATTTTCTAGGCAAGAATACTGGAGTTGGTTGCCATTTCCTACCCTGGGGGATCTTTCTCATCCAGGGATTGAACCTGTGTCTCTTGAGCCTCCTGCGTTGCCAGACGGATTCTTTATCATGGCTCCATCTGGGAAGCTCATTACAATTTTACTTATTGTTATTTTACACCTCAATGAAACTAAAAAAAAAATTCCTTAAACCTTCCATACTTCCGTAATAGTTTAAACAGTTAATGAGGTAATGGTTCAGCAAGGACCTGCAAAATGTCAACACTTTAATGAAACCCTCAAAAGGCCCCTCTCAGATCCCTATCTACTTAACACGTCCAACTGATATATTGTTCCTAACCGTTATAGGAACACTTACGTCAGCTGCTGAGTCCCAAAGACTTCTAAACTTTGAGATTTTCCCCTAGTCTCTCCAGGGAGGAGGGGAACTACCTAGGAAACTCTAGCCAGTTAGGTCCCAATCATTTGCAAACAAACGTGGAAGAAAACAGAGCAGTTCTGGATTTCACCTTACTTTTCTTATGAAAAAAATATGTGTTATCCTATTCTTCCCCCGCTTCTTTGTTACTTTTCATATTTCCAAGATGCTCCATCATAACTGTTATTAGTTACATGATCACATCCAATTTTTTTTTAGTTCTCCAGGTTATAATTAAGGTCTATTTGTTACGCATGCCTCCTTTATAGCTTGTGTGGCTTTATGACTCCTTTAATTTTCTGTAAGTCATATGAACTGTTAAATACCTATCCGTAAATAATATTCTTGCCACATTCTGAAGGTTTCCTAGCAAATGAAGTGGGTGGAATAGTGAGTGCCCTCTCCCTCACTTACCACCACTTGGAATCTCAGGATGTAAACTTATTTGGAAATAAGGTCTTAGCAGATGTGATGAGTTAAGATGAGGTCATACTGGATTAAAGTGGGTGCTAAATCCAATGACTGCTGTCCTTGTAAGAACAAAAGAGGGGAATTCTCTGGTGGTCCAGTGGTTAAGATTCCACGTCTCCACTGCAGGAGGCATGGGTTTGATCCCTGGTTGGAGAACTAACTTGATAACCTGGGGCTTCCCTGATAGCTCAGTTGGTAAAGAATCCGCCTGCAACCCAGGAGACCCGAGTTGGATTCCTGGGTTGGGAAGATCCCCTGGAGAAGGGATAGGCTACCCAATCCAGTATTCTTGGGCTTCCCTTGTGGTTCAGCTGGTAAAGAATCAGCCTGCAATGTGGGAGACCTGGGTTTGATCCCTGGGTTGGAAAGATCCTCTGGAGAAGGGAAAGGCTACCCACTTCAGTATTCTTGCCTGGAAAATTCCATGGACTATATAGCCCATGTGGTTGCAAAGAGTCTAATACAACTGAGCAACTTTTACTTTCGCTGGGGAACTAAGATTCCACATGCCATGTGGCACAGTCAAGAGAAGAAGAAGACAAGATGATGCACAAAGATACATACAGAGGAAAGAAGCCCATGTGCTGATGGAGTCAGACTGGAATGAAGCGGCTACAACTCACCCATTTGTTTGTGGGTGTACTCCACTGTCATACTTCTGTGCCAACATGCAGGGGGCCCTGACCGAGGCCTGGGGACTCACACTGGGTCAAGGGCGAGCTTCACGAGTATGCAGCCTGTGCAACAGTGCTTGGCCAGGGGCTTAAAAGGGCCTTGTCCTTGGTTTAACACTCTGCTGTTGCTGTCTTAAAATTCTTGCTGCTGCTGCTGCTAAGTCACTTCAGTCGTGTCTGACTCTGTGCGACCCCATAGACAGCAGCCCACCAGGCTCCTCTGTCTCTGGGATTCTCCAGGCCTTCTCCATTAAAATTCTTAATAATATTTTAACAAGGGGACCCCTCATTTTTCATTTTACACAGAGCTCCACAAATTATGTAGCTCCATCTTCACTAGAATAGATATAGAATTACTAATGTTATAAAAAGGGTAAAGAAGAGAACCCATAGTCTGAGAGGATGTTTCATTGAAGCAGCGAGGGAGGAGGAATTTGTTAAAGGAGGAGTTCCTGTGCCGGGCAGGTCTTCGGGGCAAAGAGAACACATGTGACTGACAGGACAACTGAAGGGACCTTGGTTGTGCTGGCACCTAACAGACCACTAGGGAGTGCTCAGGGAGAGGATGACAGAGAGGCAAGGGTCTGATCGTGAATGGCCTGTGAGCAGTTCGGAACTTCTTGGCTTTCATTCAGAAGGTGATGGGAACCATGAAAGACGCTGACCCCCGTCCAGGACACACCCCTCAAATTTGTTCCTCCAGGATTTCAGCTGATTCATTCTGTGCTCAAAGATCCAGTCCCCACAGACTTGTACATCTTTTCTCACATGGTCAAGCCGAGGAAAGGTTTAGAGAGAATCAATCCTCCTTTCGTGTGATTATTGCTTTTTTTCCCCCTGGGTATAACAAATTACATGAATAATAAACATGTGTTAAGAGCCTGCCAGGATTTACTAGCCTGAAACAGGATGGTCCAGGAGGGCTTTCTGGTGAAGCTCCCTGGGCTTAGCCCCCCAGTGGGTGTCAGACTGGTCATATCTACAGCAAGGTTCATGCAACCCAGGAGATTTTAGGGACACCAGACTTTGTGGTGTGCTGAATGGGTCTCCAAAGAGGTACAAGTCCTAGCTCCCAGAGCTTGTGAATATGTTACCTTACACAGTAAAAGGAAATTTGTGGCTGTAATTAAAGATTTTGAGATGGGGAGATTTTCCTGGGTTACCTGGGTGGACCAAAGTAACAACAAAAGTCCTTAGAAAAAAAAAGGAAAAAAAAGTCCTTAGAAGAGGGAGATGGGGGGATCAAAGTGCATTGCAGGAGATGGGAAAACAGAAGCAACAGGCTGGAATGATGTGGAGAAGGGCCTGGAATGTAGGTGGCTTCTAGAAGCTGGAAAAAGCAAGGAAATGAATTCTCTGAAGTCTACAGCCCCATCACCTCAATCTTAGATTCTGACCTTCAGAACAATAAGAGTTTCAATTTGTGTTGTTGAAAGCAACTAAGTTTGTGTTACAGCAGCAACAGGGAACTAATGCAGATCTTTAACAAATATTTTAACTCACTCTTTGTAAAGTTCTCTTAGTGTTTGTTTATAATATACATAATATAGTTACATGATACCAAGCACATATATAGCTTAAAAAGAAGTGAAAAGACTTAGATTGGGATTTTCAATCCAAATGACAGATGTGTGCATATTTTAAAATTTTTAGGCCTCTAAGATAAAGTAAGGGTAACAGAAGTCTATAATATAAATTAATTATAATTAGTATAAATTTTCGATGTGACTATACACATACTCAATAATCACAAAAGAAAGAGAATACTGTTGTTAAGCTACTGGTAGTATTTTCCACACATTTGGTGGTTGCCTTAACATAGATTAGAAAAGTCAAAGTTTAAAAGCAGGAAATTCTCTGTTCTAGTCTGTTCTCTTGGCTAACAGGCTGGAGAGCGTGTGTCTGGACCTGTCACGCAATGATGCTGTTATTGCTCACCAGCATTGTTCTCAGAGAGTGATTTCCATTACAAATCAGTTTTACTACAAGAGGTATCATCTCACACCAGTCAGAATGGCCATCATCAGAAAGCCTACAAATAATGAATGCTGGAGAGAGTGTGGAGAAAAGGGAACCCTCCTACACTGTTTGTGGGAGTGTAAATTGGTGCAACTACCATGCAGAACTCTATGGAGGTTCCATTAAAAACCATATGATCCAGCAATCCCACTTCTGGGCAAATATCCAGAAAAGACAAAAACTCAAACTTGAAAAGATATATGCACCCCAATGTTCATAGCAGCACTACTTATAATAGCTAAGACATGGAAGCAACTAAAGTGTCCATCAACAGATGAATGGATGAAGAAGATGTACTGTATATATAATTGGACAGAGAAAGACAATATGACATAGCTTTATATGTGCAATCTAAAAACTGATACATGTGAACTTATTTACAAACCAGAAACAGACTCACAGACATAGAAAACAAACCAAGTTACCAAAGGGGAAGTGGAGGCTGAATTAGGAGTTTGGGATTAACAGATATACAATACAGTATATAAAATAGATAAACAGTGATATACTGTATGGCACAGGAACTCTATTCAATATCTTGTAATAGCCTATAATGGAAAATAATCTGAAAAAATATAAAATATAATATATATTATATATCTTTTTCATAATATATATATGAATCATTCTACTGTACACCTGAAACTAAATAACATTGTAAATCAACTATATTTCAATAAAGTTTTTTATTCAGTTTTCATTCACCCAAGGATGTTACGATTGTTCTGAAATATTGTTGATACAAACTCATCAGAGATCATTAAATAGGGTCAAGCATTAATATTTGGGGATATAGCCTAGAAAAATCCATTATATTTTCACCTGCACAGTGCCTAGTTTGATTTTAAGGAAAATAATTATGCAAATAGTCATATGTTTAGAATTTTTTCTGTGCCATTAAAAATAGTTTTCAGACTTTTAAAAAAGTAAAGTAGATAGTTGTCCAGATCAGAAATGAAAGATAACCCTTTCCAGGAGGAATAAATAAAATTTCTGAAAGGCACTGTTCTAATTACTCTGCATCTTTTGACTAATTTAATCCTTAGAGCAACACTGTACCACTTTTTAAAACATTAATTTATTCACTTATTTATTTTTGGCTGTGCTGGGTCTTTTATTTTTGTTTTAGAAAGTGTGGACTTTCTCTAATTGCAGTGAGTGGGAGTTACTCTTCCTTGCCGCGCATGGACTTCTCATTGTGGTGGCTTCTCTTGCTGCAGAGCATAGGCTCTAGGCACATGTGTGCATGCGTGCTAGGGCTTCAGTAGTTGCAACACGTGGGCTTGGTAGTTGCGGCTCCCAGACTCTACAGCACGGGCTCAGTAGCTGTTGTGCAAGGCCTTAGTTGCCCCTTGGCATGCAGAAT
This sequence comes from Aepyceros melampus, assembly GCA_006408695.1. Lineage (NCBI taxonomy): Eukaryota > Metazoa > Chordata > Mammalia > Artiodactyla > Bovidae > Aepyceros > Aepyceros melampus. Next base: position 9,166 of record SJXQ01009285.1, on the reverse strand, counting down.
CCTACTGGACCAGGGATTGGACCTGTGTGCCCTGCACTGGCAGGTGGATTCTTATCCACTGTGCCACCAGGGAAGTCCTGTACTACCGTTTTTATAGATGAGGAAATGAAGGCTCTGGAAAGTTAAAGGATGTACCCAAGATCACACAGCAGAAGACAGAGCTGGAATTTTCACCCTGTTAGGAGAAGGCAATGGCACCCCACTCCAGTACTCTTGCCTGGAAAATCCCATGGATGGAAGAGCCTGGTAGGCTGCAGTCCATGGGGTCGCTAAGAGTCGGACACGACTGAACGACTTCACTTTCACTTTTCACTTTCATGCACTGGAGACGGAAATGGCAACCCACTCCAGTGTTCTTGCCTGGAGAATCCCAGAGATGGGGGAGCCTGGTGGGCTGCCATCTATGGGGTCGCACAGAGTCGGAGACTACTGAAGCGACTTAGCAGCAGCAGCAGCAGCAGCAGTCTAGTTCTATAGCTTTTGCTCTCAACTATGGCACTACCCAATTAACAGAGAAACAAATGAAGATGTACGCTACAGTTTGAATTTGGGATTTTTTCATTGCTTGTTTGTTTGTTCATTTTTTTGGCCATGTGGCATGTGGGATCTTAGTTCCTGGACCAGGGATCGAACTTGCGCTCCCTGCATAGAATCACACAGTCTTACCCGCGGGACCACCAGAGAAGTCCTTTGAGTTCTATTTTAAAGTATGCTCAGGTTAGAGAAGGTTTTTCTACTTGTGACCTTACATTCAGTGAGTGAACGTCGCTCTATCATATCCAACTCTTTGCAACCCCATGGACTATACAGTCCATGGAATTCTCCAGGACAGAATGCTGGAGTGAGTAGCCTTTTCCTTCTCCAGGGGATCTTCCCAACCCAGGATCGAACTCAGGTCTCCTTCATTGTAGGCTGATTCTTTACCAGCTGAGCCACCAGGGAAGCCACAGATTTATGTGATAAACAAATATAGATAGGCAGTCTATCCTTGTCCATGGGCTCTGGGCAAATGGAATAATTGTTCAGGATTTCTATCCTCCAAACTGGTTCCTTTACAACAGGTTTTGATTCTAATTTTCCTTTGCATAAACTAATACAAAGTGTCATATGATAGAAATACTGCCCCAAGGACTAGAGATTTGGACTAATCTTTCATTGTCTTCAATAACAGTTATCATTTGCATTTAAAGCACGAAGTGGTGGTCCCTGGTCACATTCCCCCCACCCCCTGACCCCCATATAGATTCATTTAAAAACTAGCCCTGGGGACTTACCGATGGGGAAGAAATAAATAAATTAATAAAATGAACAAACAAAAAGAGGTAGTACTGCTACCAGCTTCCTTTACAGAGTTGCTCTAAGGATTAAACGAGTCAAGAAATGCAGAGTACTAGAATAGCCCCTTTCAGAACGCTATATACATTCACTTATTCCTGTTATTAGTGTTATCTTTCACTTCTGATCTGGACAACTATCTATCTTTACCTTAATCACTGTTATCCTACCAGTGCAGGGGACAGGAGTTCAATGCCTGGTCCTGGAAAATTCCACATGCCTCGGGGCAACTGAGCTGGCACTCTAGAGCCTGTGCTCTAGAGCCCAGGCTTGGCAAAAAGAGAGCCCACTGCGATGAGAAGCCCACCCACTGCAACTAGAGAGTAACCCTCACCACTGCAACTAGAGAAAACCCACAGGCAGGAAAGAAAACCCAGCTTAGCAAAATAATAATAATAATAATAATTTAAAAACTAGACTTTTAAGGGAAATAAGTGAATGAAAAGGAGTGGATAAATAGTTTCTATTAAATTATTTTTAAGTTAATTTCTTGATTTCAAAGAGAAGGCTCGAAGGGTTAGAATGGTCCAAAGAAAGAAAGTCAGAAAAATACACAGGGTTGCCTGGGAAATTATCTCATTTTGGAGTGCCAGTTTCAGAGGAAATATAAAGAGCTCAGAGTGATTAGAAGGTGAAATTCCTGGCCAGGGTTTCTTTCTTTCTTTCTTTCTTTCTTTCTTTAATATTTGTTATTTGGCTGTGCAGGGTCTTAGTTGCAGCATGCAGGATCTTTTAGTTACAGTATGTGGGATCTATTCCCTGACCAGGGATTGAACCCAAGCCCCTTGCCTTGGGAGCATGGAGTCTTTGCCACTGGACCACCAGGGAAGTCCCCTGGCCATGGTTCTAAAACCAAGTTCATTACAGAAATGACCATAGACACAAATTTGATCAGAGTTCATTTTTTCGCACGGATGTCTAATCAGTGCATTTTTCTGTGTAGTATCCTGTAATGACTGCCCATTCATTTTAAAATACATTTAAAACTCCTTGGCATTGTCTCTGAGGCTTTTTGTGCCATAGGCCTTATCTGTCTCTTACCGCATATCGGGCCTGTCTCCTAAAGCACACTGTGCTCCAGCCCTGGGAGACAACCTCAGCCTCTTTCCTGCTTCCGGGGACAACACACACAGCCGCTTAGGTCTCGCTGTGAAATGGCTGCAATGCCAGCACCTTCTCAGATGTCTGCCCTGGCCGCCTCCCTTTCACTCTGGCCCAGTTCAGCTCAAGTTGAGCTCAGAACTTGCTCCTTTAGGGTCCATGGTGCAGCTAATCCATAACTCTCCCATAGCACTCACCCCATTTGTTTTCCAGTCTGTCTTCCCCACCAGACTGAACCCCTGTTGGGTCATGACTTGCTCTTTTCCTCTGAATCCCCTGCCCTCTGAGGATTCAGAGCTATGAGTAATCTCAACCTGTTGTTTTTGTCAGTTCTCAACACCTCCTTTTTAGCCCTGAAAGTATGAAAGGATGGATTCTATATTAAACATGCATGTCTTTGAAGACCAGAGACAACTGCTGTTGGTGCTACACTGCATGGATGACTTAAGAGGTTTCCAAAGTCAATTTATATCTACACCTGAGTGTTTTGGGCACACTTAAATGCCTGACTCCTGCATAAGATAAACTCCATTGACATTATATTTGTTATATACACTTTTTGAAATTTTTTGGTTTAAGAATTCTAATGCTATGTCTCAGTAAAGCCCAATTTTAAACTCATTAAGGAGCTTGCTATTTTATAACAAAAAGGAACACTAACAAAAGTATCTCTTCTAGAGAAATAGACTATTATTTGTTTGGATTTGTTTCAGCAAGTGATCAGTCATGGTTAAAAATGAGGACTAGGGCTAATGTCTGTAAATAAGAAACTCTCAGGAAGAAGCAAATTAGAATTTTTTTTTTTGTCCTGACACTGACAGTTAAAATCACCGATTTATTTAGATACAGATGGCATCCATTTATTATATTCAGTGTTGCCTCTTAGGGAATTGCTGAATTGCACTTAGGTGAATCGAATAGGTCTTATATTTCTTGGTATGGGTTCACCCAAGACAATATTTTATAGGGCGACCATTCTTAGGAGGAAAATGCTCTCACTTCAGCTACTCAGTAGGATTTCATAATAAAGCTAAATAAGGATTGAGGTTACTGCATCTGCTAAAAATGATTTCCAGTTTTACCATGAGTTCTCTTTTCTTGAGAACTTGATTCTTGAGAGTCCCTTGGATAGCAAAGAGACCAAACCAATTAGTCCTAAAGGAANTATATATGTACCGCAACCTCTTTATCCATTCATCTGTCCATGGACATCTAGGTTGCTTCTGTGCCCTGGCTATTTTAAACAGTGCTGCAATGAACACTGTGGTGCATGTGTCTTTTTCAGTTATGGTTCCCTCGGGGTATATGCCCAGTAGTGGGATTGTTGAGTCTCACCCTAACTTTTCAGTTATGTAATTGCAAGCCCCAATCCATTCACTTTAGTGATGTTTTTGTTTTTTTTTTTTTTTTTGGCCATGCCAAATGGCACATGGAAACTAAGGTTCCCCAACCAGGGATCAAACCTGTGTCCCCTGCAGTGGGACCACCAGTGATGTGTTCTTAAAGCTAAAGTAATGTCCTCTGATTTTTCTTCTTTCTGAGCACATTTTCACATTTGGGTACATAGCTTGATTGCACAAAATTATACTGCATATCTTAATTATGCAAAAAAGTCAACAGGGCAAATAAATAATGCTGGTGCAGAGAAAACAATTGGACTTGACCATGAGCCTGAAAATTAGTAAATATTTATTGAGAATCTAATTTGGTTGCAGGCACTGGGCTGGGCAGGTACTGGGACTGCAATGGGGCATTAGACAGGGTACTACTTACTGCTTTTGGACAGCAGTAGGGGCTGCCTAGAGAATCCCAGGGACGGGGGAGCCTGGTGGGCTGCCATCTATGGAGTCGCACAGAGTCGGACACGACTGAAGTGACTTAGCAGCAGCAGCAGCAGGGGCTTACCTTGTTTTATTGTGCTTTGCTTTCTTGCTTCACAGATACTGCATTTTTGATAAATTAAAAGTTGGCAAACCTACCTCAAGCAAGTCTATCAGTGCTGCTTTTCCAACACTGTGTCTCTATCTCATGATGGTAATTCTCTCAATATTTCAAACTTTTTCATTATAATATTTGTTATGATGGTCTGTGGTTAGTGATCTTTGCTGCTATAACTGCAAAAAGATGATGACTTGCTGAAGGCTAAGATGATGGTTAGCATTTTTTAGCAAAAAAGTATTTGTTAATTAAGGAATGTACATTTCTTTTTAGACATAATGCTACTGCACACTTAATGGGCTACTGCAGAGTACACATATAACTCCACATGCACTGGGAAACCAAAAAAAAAAAAAGTGTGTGGCTCAGTTTATTGTGGTGAACTGAAGCTGAACCTGCAGTATCTCCAGGTATGCCTGCACCTACTAGTAGGGTGAATCAATTAGTGAAGAAACAAATACCTACACAAGATAATTCCAGATCAGGGTAAGTACAATGGAGGAAATAAGGTAAGGAGGAAGCGACAGAGAAGGGCTTGAGGAGTGGGGACGTCTTCCATGTTGCGTATTCAGGAAAGGCCTCTCTCACAAGGTAGCATTTGAGCTGACTCTGAATGACATCAGGGGCCAGCAAAGTAGAGAGTTAGGGGCAGAATATTCTAGCCTATACATGCTAGAAAAGTACATGCTCCATCTTGATGTAGCGACATGCCTGGCACAGCCAATAAAATAGCAAGTGGTAAGAACTGAGACCAGGTGGAGAAGTAGGTAGGAGCCAGATCATACAGAGATTTTAGACCAGGATAAGGAATCTGGATTTTTTAAGTACAGTGGAAAGCACTGGGAATTTTAAAGCATGGGAACAACATGTGCATATTTATAAGCTTTTACAATTTCTTAGAATCATGAGTCTTTAGAACCTGAAGGTACTTTAGAGATTACTTGGTAAGGTTTTACTTACATATTAAGAAAAATTAAATCTCACAGGAGGTAGATGATGTATTTAAAGCCATACAGTCAGTGCAGGTAGAGAACTAGGATTTGCCCCAATTCTGGCTCCAGACCACTGTTCTTTCTGTTCTAGTACTTGGTCTTGCCATTGTAAGCCAGTACTGATGAGGAAGAATTTAGAACCTTCTTCTGAGTCTCTTTGAAAAACTGTTAAGTTACAAGATGATCTATTAACAGGAATGCTGTAGTCATCAAGTTTTAAAACTAATTAATGCAAAGTCTTTGTTAATGTCCTGGGAAAAGTCAATACTAAATTGGGGTGTCAGTTGCACCATTGTCCCATGAACCCAGTTATTTCATAGTAAGCTTGTCTACTTGTTCTCAAATCACCTAACATATAATCCTGGAATCCGAATTTTATACTAAAGGGAACTCTGTGTTTAGTCTAATCTTTTTAACAAGGAAATGGATTAACCTGTGTTCCTTTCTGAGCACACTAAGTGATTTTTTTTCTTTTTAATAAAATATCATCTACCTATATACATATCATTTACATTGCAAATTTGAGTTTGGGATATGTTGGTGGTGGTAGGAATGCTTCATTTGAACTGTCATTAAACTTTGCTGATTCATTCATCAGCTGACAATTTAATGAGCATGTAGTATGTGCTTATAGTCTATATCTAAGGGATAATTCATTAGCAAACAATTTAATAAGCATGTAATATGTGCTTACAGTCTACATCTAAGGAAAAGCAATGAATGAGGCAGAGAATGACTCTGCCATTACGAAGCGTATGCTATCTTCCATTAATTTTATCAGCTGAAGAAAGCTAGAGGATAAAGATAAAGGAAATGTAAGTGTCAGAAGTTTTTATCGCTATTTAGATTAGAATCAAATAGCCAGGAACCCAAATATGCCATAGCTATGGGCAGCATGATGACTGCATAAGCTCAAATCTAGATTCCTCATGTTCTAATTATGTGACTGCAATAAAAAAGTGAAATTTGCTGTTTTTATAGTCCACCCACTTGTAGTTTAAAAAACACTTAGACATACTCTTATTTGTCATTAATTTGACAAGCATTTTCTTGTGCACCTATTATACACTGTTGGCACCAGAGACCCAAAGCTAAGCAAAATAGGCACAGTTTTCAGGGAGCATAGATTATAGCTGAGAATAAGATACTAATCCATTGAAAGAGTGATGAGGGGTGTGTGTGTGTGTGTGTGTGATGGAAGCACTTGATGGAGGACATACTGCGGTTTGAGGGAAGTGAGAGTGAGAGAAATCTTTGAGGATGTGATAATGTTTCAATTGAGACCTGAGGAATGGGCAGAAATAAACTAGGTACAAGGAACAGAAAGGTGGAGAGAGAAGGAGGGAGCTCCAGGCAGACTGAAGAGTAATATGATGGTATCTAAGGCAGGATGGAGCTTGGGGGTTCTAGAAGGGACAAAATGCCAGTATGTCTAGAGCTCAGCACAAAAGGGGTCAAGGTAAAGCTGGAGAGGGATCTGGGTCATGGCAACCTTTGTGTACTTTGTCCTTGCAAAATAGGCACAGTTTTCAGGGAGCATAGATTATAGCTGAGAATAAGATACTAATCCATTGAAAGAGTGATGAGGGGTGTGTGTGTGTGTGTGTGTGATGGAAGCACTTGATGGAGGACATACTGCGGTTTGAGGGAAGTGAGAGTGAGAGAAATCTTTGAGGATGTGATAATGTTTCAATTGAGACCTGAGGAATGGGCAGAAATAAACTAGGTACAAGGAACAGAAAGGTGGAGAGAGAAGGAGGGAGCTCCAGGCAGACTGAAGAGTAATATGATGGTATCTAAGGCAGGATGGAGCTTGGAGGGTTCTAGAAGGGACAAAATGCCAGTATGTCTAGAGCTCAGCACAAAAGGGGTCAAGGTAAAGCTGGAGAGGGATCTGGGTCATGGCAACCTTTGTGTACTTTGTCCTGATACCAAAGAGAAGCCTTTGATAAATTTCAAGGAAGTGAGATGCTGAAATTTACATTTAGTAAATAACTATGGTTGCTGTGAAGAATGGATCCAGTGTTGGAAGAGTCTTTTAGAAGACTGTTGTTATATTCCAGGTGGAAGATGATTGTCTAGGACAGTGAAATGGGGGGAAAAAAGTGAACCTGAATGATAGCTGTCTTGGCTTTGGAACAGCTGGAGAAATCCTAAAGAAGGAGAAATCCTAAACAAGGTGTCCCAGATTTCTGACTTGAGATGTGAGTGTTAGTTGCTCAGTCGTGTCCAACTCTTTGCAACCCAATGGACTGTAGCCTGCCAGGCTCCTCAGTCCATGCAACTCTCCAGGCAAGAATACTGGAGTGGGTTACCATTCCCTTCTCCAGGAGATCTTCCCGACCCAGGGATCAGACCCAGGTCTCCTGCATTACTGGCAGATTCTTTACTGTCTGAGCTACCAGGTAAACGGTAATAATGTTCAGACAGAATACATTGTAGAAGGGAGTGACGGAGAAATAGCAGTTAAAAGAGGGCTTTTCCTTATTTTTCATCTCAACAACCCTGTCATGTACACATTACTTTGGAGACTCAAAAAGGATGAAAGGAAGACTCAAGATCACACAAATAGTAAGTGGTAGGGCTGTGATCTGAACTTTTCTTTTGACACCAAGTCTCATGCTTTTTTCTTCTATACCACATCTTAGTTTAACCTTGATATCAGTTGCCTGAATTCCTCTGTGGTAGAGAGAGAAGATTTCAGGGGAAAAGAGGGGCATCTGGGAGACCAGAGTTGAGGAAGGGAATTTCTCACTCCAGGATTGAAGGGATAGTCCTGTAGAGGACTGGGCCAACAGAGGGACATTTCAAAATGCCACAAAAGCCAAGAATGTTGAGCCAGAAGCACGCACTGACTCGCAGTGTAGAGACTGAAATCTAGAAGGTAAGAAGGATAAGAATGAGGAATACATGTTGTAAAGAAACAGGAACTGGTCCTGGAATTTGGCCCAAAGGGGCCACAGGTCTCCGAACTTGCTGTTGCATCTTAGCAGAGGTCATCCAAAGTCATGAGCACCTGCACAGCTCATGGACCTCACCACCTGCTTCAGTCACCCCAGCTGCCCAGTCAGTGCAGGCTTGGGAAAGAATGTGTTTCCTAGAGGTTCTTATGGTGGGATGGCCATCATATTTGTTCCAGAAGAAGATAATTCTATTTACATATTGGCAGTTTTCACATCTACACTGTTGTTCAATCTTTATTTTAAAATGTATTTATTTGGCTGTGCCGGGTCTTAGTTGTGGCATGCAAGATTTTTAGTCACGGCATGAAAACTCTTAGTTGTGACATATGGCAATCTAGTTCTCTGACCAGGATCGAACCTGGGCCTCCTGCACTGGGAGTACATAGTCTTAGCCACTGGACCACCAGGGAAGTCCCATGCTGTTGAATCTTTCATGAGAGTACAAGTATGTCTTAGCTTTCTGATGGACTGTGAACATCTCCAGGGCAAAAGGCTGTGCAATATAATTTGTACCCCTCATTTATTCACACCTGCAATATTTATTGAGCATCTGTTTTGTCAGGCCCTGTGGCAGGAGCAGGGATTTAGCAACAAGCAAGACAGATAAAGTCCTTATTTTCATAGAACTTATCTTTAAAATAGAAATATACTATAAAAAGCATCTAACTATATGAACAAGGTTATTTCAGATAAAAACTGCTAAATAATAAAACAAAGTGACATGAGTGAGAGTCAATTGGGGAAACAGTGGAAACACTGGCTATTTTTCTGGGCTTCAAAATCACTGCAGATGGTGACTGCAGCCATGAAATTAAGAGATGCTTACTCCTTGGAAGG